>JASTUD010000018.1:0-273904 GCA_031124835.1 Saccharomycopsis synnaedendra
ACAAAGCACACCAGAACTCTTTTAAACAGATTTTGGCCCCAAACAGGCTCATCCTTTCTGTTAGTGAGGTGTAACACATTCTGTATGACTCCTTTGAGAGTACGCGCCACAAGATAAGGTTCCTCGTCGTACAAAGTGATACAAATGAGAAGCTCAGTCGGCCTAGGATTCGCGTACATATTTTGCCGGAGGCGGTAACCTGACGGCGCAAAGCCTTCAGGGCTACATGTGACCAGCATGTAGCGCATGTAGTTAACCTCATTCGAAACAGGAAAGTGAACGCCATACGCTTGAAGAAGCGACAGAGCGGTAGTACTATCCACCATGAGCTTCCCATTGGTTGTTCTTATATTCTGGTGTCTTCTTTTGTACGTCACGAGCTTTTCTAAGAGCTCCTCTCCAGAGTCGGCTTCTGTTACCGTCATGCTGGACCGCGAGCTTACAGACGGCTCTACTTCTAAGCTGGGAAACCTTAAATCGAGATCTTGGGGGTACATTGGTAGAGAGGGATTGTTGGTGGGGAATACAGGAGATAGAGTGTTTCGATGAGGGTCAGTGAAGACAAACTCCTCTGATTGCTCACTGAACCTTAGCTTCTGGTCATTTTGTGTCTCCTCACGCTCACCTTTCGGAAACGGCTGGAACGAGTCGGCCTGCGCGAGGGCTTCCATCGTCAGGTTATTGCGCTGAGCAATTGCATAGGGGGTCTGGAAAGGGGTAGCTAGTATCTCAGCATGGCGATAGAATGTCGGTGACATCTGGTTTTTTGGCTCAGAACATCCTAGGTATATATTGGATCTAGACGACTTCAACGTGTGTGTACACTGAAATGGTTAGATGGTGATTCTGTGTACAGGGATTCTTACAGATGTATCAAAAGACCCGCTTGGAGTAACTTGACTATAAATTATGCTCATCATATATTTTTTTCATATTGTGTTAATTATTCGAACCGGACTCTCGTTTTCATCGCTTGTGCTGCACCTGCAATGCCAATGCTCCTTCCAAAAAGTACACATATTTGACAGATGAGACCCGTTAAACAAATGTATACAGAAGATCCTCTTTGTGATGCGATGCTCATTGAGATGAGCCGATGAGCTTGACGAGGTGCTCGAGCCAAGAGACTGGATCTGTCTAACAAGTCAGCCCATGCACATGTACCGTGAGCTATTCCTACTGTTGAAAGACAATTGCTACAATACAAGTATATTATTTGTAGCAGTTGTCCACCTTCTACGATTATATTTGGAATATGAAGGCACCGACGATACGTTGATGCAGCCGGAATAACCAAGGAATCATTAATCGGAAATAGGCAACTGAAATGTGCACAGAAAAGGTCATCCCAAATAGCTAACTCGTGGTTTTGCTTCCCCTTGACACTAAGGTGCAGTTGCGCTCATCATGATACGAGCATTTTAGGAGGGAAGACTCGTAAGTTTATAGGTGAGGTTGATAGGAAATAGTGGTGGCTTTTATTTAGTGGAAAATAAGAGGGGCTACTCAATAGACATCATGTATATCTGTAGAGCATATTAGTCTATTGTACTGTATGCCTCTCATAAACTGTTTCCAACAATAAGCTAGTGTATGATCCTTTCTCCATGATATATTTGGAGAAGGTAGTGAGAGCATTGGTTCACCCCCAACTGGAGCGGCGCTAGTTGACAAGAAATCAAAGTTTTTCAGTGGTTTGATGTGTTGTTACGTGCGATTTCGCCCAAAGTAGTTTTTCCAAAGGTATCATTGAGCATCCAAATGCGTGATTTTACTTTTACGATGAAGTACAGTTTAATTTGTAGTGTTAGAAAATGCTTGCCTTCAAATATTAATGTATCGTATGGTATGATATTTGATTGTATAAATTTCAACCGCACGCCCGAGACGAGAACCTCGACGTGGAGCCAGGTACACTAAACTTGATGGATATTTGGTTGGTTGAATAGTTTCCACAACACGTTTCAGTCTTTCATTTGCGATCTTACCCGTACAACTGGGTGATCAGAAGGGCAAATTCCAACACAGGCACAAACGCTAGTATCATTACTAGATCATGATCTAACGCGATTCTTGCAAAAACTATCGCTACAACGTTCGAAACTTCATAATATGTATAAGGTACTCTAGGGATTTGAAGAGAGCTAAGAATACTCGATAATCTATTAATGCTCATGAATGAAAAAGGGACTACTTTCTATCATATCTCACACTCTCTGCACTCAAGAAGTACATCAAATTCAGTGCCTGTTGAATTCTTTCGTCTTCGCTCTCCCCCACATTCCCTACATTGCCTGCAAACCCAATAGGACCCCTCTCACAATCGGCACAAACCAAATATCTTTGGATGTCAACCTTCTGATCACTATCCCCATGTATGATTGGTTGCTGGATCTCTGTAGGTCTCGATACGCCTATATTGTCGAAATTCCATGCATCAGGTACCTTAAAAAACGTCTTCTTCTCTTTCGGAAGCCCATCCTTCGCTATTTCTAAACTGTCCTTGTCAAGGTACACACATTCTGGGGTCTCGCTTATTTGCACGCTGTTTCTATCTAGCACACCTTCGCTATACTTGAACGCTATAATCCGACAACCACATTTCTCGAATGGGCATCTAACAATGAACTCTTTGTATGGTTTCTCGTTTGTTTCCACAAAATTGAGGGGAAACTCTTTCTGAAACGTTGAGAAAGATACGTGCGACATGCTTGGATTGAGGTGGGCATCAGCCCCACTAAATATTATTGCTAAACGCACTATAGTATACGATGGAAGGCTCACACAGCCTACAACAGCTAAAAATTACTAGCTTAATACTTATGAAACATGGAATTATTGACTATACGATTAAGTTTATTGTAAACTCTTGTATGCAAGACCTATTCAGTCTGTATCGACAGTAGTTAACTGATTGAGACGGTGCATTCGTGGACGCTAACCTCGAAGTGCTAAATGAATCATATCGAAGCACAGAGACCTTCTCTTGCCTAGTATACCATGTTCAGTTGGCTGGTATTTTAGTATCAAGAACGAACTTGGGTTCTTACTTCTATCGATAGATCAAGTCACTAGTCTTCTCGAACTTGTAAGAGTAGTTTAAATCTACCCGACACCACTGTAAGCGAAGAAGCAAGGTTAAATAGCTCACGACAATTCCCCAATCAAGATTTATCCGGTTCCATAACTACAATTTTCCATAATACACCGTTATAATATAACACATATAGTATACCACCTATAATACAACTACGCCCGCAAGCACCCCCCTTCCTCGCACAAGCGGTAAAACAAACCCCCCTCGTCCTCCAACAACCTCTGTGGCGTATCGAATTCCGCCACCTGCCCATAATCCAACACCAAGATCCGATCACAATCCATTACCGTGTCCAACCGATGCGCAATTGTTAAAATTGTGCGGTCTGCAAACTCTCTCCGGATTGTCTCCTGCACTACTCTATCTGTCTCTGGGTCCACAGCTGCAGTGGCCTCATCGAGAATCAAAATCTTCAGAGAGTTGAGCAAAGCACGTGCCAAGCAGAGCAACTGACGCTGCCCCACAGAGAGGTTTCTGCCTCCTTCATACACAGGCATGTCCAACAAACGCGCGTCCTCGGAATCATAAAACCGCCCATTATCTTGAACAACCAAGTAATCAAGCAAGTGCGAGCTTCTGAGTGCACGCAACAAGTCTTCGTCCAGGCGCAGCCCGATTGGGTCCAAATTCAGCCGAATTGTCCCCTGCACCGCCAAACAGTCCTGAGGAATAATGTTCAAGCTGTTACGGAGTCTACTAAGACCAACAGAAGACGTCCTCACAGAGCCAATGGAGATGCTACCCTCGCTCGCTTCGATAAGTCGGAAGAAAGCCATCCCAAGACTGCTTTTTCCGGCCCCTGTGCGGCCCACAATACCGATTTTTTCGCCTGGCTGGATCTCCATAGAGAGATCACGCAACACAAGATTGAGACCCGGTCTGTAGCGAGCGCTGTAATGGTTAAACTGCACTGGCGAGTCTGTCCAGTTTTCTGGGATGAGCTCATCAGACTCGCATCTGTAAGGGCCCTCGCTTGGCAACTTCAGGTATTCAATCACACGCTCCACACACACCACATTTGTCTCGATATCCACAGACGCCTTGACGATAGAATTAAGAGACTCGGTGATGTCCAAAGCGTAGGCCATCACAAGCCCCACAACACCATTTGTGAGAGGATGGGCAGTGGTGAGAGAAAAAAGAGATAATCCCGACGCCATAAGAATCACAAGCGCACCAATGAGCTGCAATCTGAATGTGAGCCACCTATTCACAGCCCGGAGAACGTACAAGGCCTTGAGGTTGAAGGCAACGTGCAGAATGCTGGTCTGCTCAAACTCGCCAGCAGCGCCGAAACTGCGGATTGTCTCAGTCCCACAAAGCGTCTCTTGGAGGTGGTTAAACACAGGGCTACGGCTTGCCAGCCCAATGCGTTTCACATCTCGCAGTGCGGCAATGTAATAGCCCTGGTAGTAGTAGTACACCGCCATGAGCACGCACATAGGCACCCCCGATACAGGAAGATTGACTATGATAACGCCGAGTGTGAGCCCTGCGGTCGCGGTCAGTCCAAAGAAGCGCGCAAACGTCTTTGGAAGATTATCGTCGATTTTGTTGATATCAGCCGAAAATCTATTGAGCACGCGTCCAAGCGGCGTCGTATCGAAAAAGGACATTGGCAGAAAGAGGACCAGTGCCGTCATTTTAGCGTGAAGCTTTTTCGAGGCGCGGATCAGGCACATCTGGTACAATACCACAGTCCGAAGGAAGACAAACATACTCAGGCCGAGTCCGAGAAGAAAATATACCCCAATAAACCGATTTGTGTTTTCTGGCGAGTCCTGTTGGTGTACCTCAACACCATCATTGCGCTCTGAGACACTTTTGAGCCAATACTTGCTGAGGAACAGAAAGACGCTTCCTGCGGTGACAGCAATGAAAAAAAGCGCAATGCCGGTCGCCAGACACAGCTTTGCATATTCCCAATAGGTAGACCATTTCACACTGCCACTTTTCGCGTGCTCGTGCGATTTTTTTGGGGGAGCAGTCAAAGTGGCCGACGACGAGACCAGCGATCCAACCAGCGAGGGTGTAATAGAAGTCGTAGAAACAGGCGTAAGATTCAAGTCACTCGTGTCGTCATCCCCACAAATCGCTCCACCTTTGAGACTCACCACCCGGTCAGCACACAGAAGAGCACCAGCATGGTTCGTCACAAGTACCCGCACCTTGTCTCTGAGCAATCCAGATTCACTCGAAAACACCTGCAGAACAATCTTCGCTGCCACGTACGTATCTACGGCACTGAGAACGTCGTCAAGCACATACACCTGGCGGTCTGCATAGATGGCTCTAGCCAATGCAAGACGTGCTTTCTGGCCCCCAGAAAGCGCAATGCCTTTTTCGCCAACCAATGTTTCGTCTCCATGGGCCAAGACTAAGAAATCGTTCGCCAAATCACAAGTCTCCACTACTTTTTGGTAGAAGTCTGGGTTGAATTTGCGTCCAAAAAGAATGTTTTCTCTAATTGACGTGTTCATAATCCATGGGACCTGCGAGCAGTATGCGACCAGGCCAGCCACACAGTAGGAAGAATCCACAGATGGAATTATAGGAAGCTCGCCTATAATAGCACTGAGAAGAGTCAGTTTGCCAGAGCCCACAGAGCCAACTACGCACACAAACTCACCACTACTTGCGGAAAAGTTTATGCTGGAGAGACACACTGGAAGACGGCTTGTTCTCTCTGCTGCAGCCTCCTCATCCTTCTCAGACTCAAGTTGCAGAAATCCACGACAAAAGGACCCATTTTTGATTTCTATACCAGGCTCATCTTCATAGCCAGGACACGTCAAAAGCTGCTGGATTTCTTCTGCAGAGAGAAACTTCAGAAGCCGTTCCAACGCCACCAGAGCCTCAATTACACAGCTGAAAAGCAGAGGAATATTAACCACCGGCGCTGTTAGAATGCTGAAGAGTGAAAGAGCGGGGAAGATAACGTCCAGAGTGAGCGCGTGTGGATAAAAATAGAAAGAGGCCAGTGAGATCATTACCGGGATGACGGTCCAGAAAAGCCGATTAACAGCCATAACAGCACCAATTTTCCGCATATTCTTGAGCTCTTTGTCATTACGGATGCGAGTGATGGCATCGAGCATGGAGAACTCCCAGTTGTGGAGCTTCACAGATCGGATCGCCGCAAGCGCCTCCAGTATAGTCTTTATACGCAGATCCTTGTGCTTCATCTGAGTCTTTTTGAGCCTTTTCAAAAGACGGAGGATAACAGTGTTGAGGGGGATCATCACCACCACCACCAAAATTCCAGCAAAAATTGCGTTCCCAAGGAGACTGTGGAGGGAAACAATAGCCAAGATAATCTTGGTTGGGATCAGGAAGAAGAGCGGCGTCTGTTGGCTGAGGTTCTGCACCTTGGTCACGTCCACCAGTACCAAGTTCACAATGTCCCCTGTCGCATGAAAAAGTCTGACCTGGGGTGAGAGTCTGAGAACCTTCGAATACGCCAACTGGATGAGCAGTCCCTTGATTTGAAGACCAATACGATACATCTTCATCGAGAACTGGTTGTTGAGGTTGGTAGTCACAAACAGTACGGCAAACATGAGCACACAGATCGTGAGACCTGGAGTAAGAGGAGTGCCTTTGTGGTAGCTAGCGACATACTTCAAGAGTAGCCGGAGAAGCTGTGGTTGCGCAAAGCAGATGACGTTCTCAGCAAACTGTATCAGCATTGCTAAGAGCACGCGAGGGCCAAAGGTACACCAGAGCGCTTTTGTGAGGGGCTTCGAATTCCAGTTGTTTTTGAGGGATTCAGCTGCTTGCTGAGCATGGAGGTCCACGGGGACAGCTTCCACGTCTTTGAGCAGGATGTAGTTGTGTTTGTAGCCTTGGGAAATGAGGGGGTTGAGCCAGGAAAAGGTAAGCGCAGAATACGCCAATTTGATGAGCTTGGTCTCAAAAACACACTGGAGAAGTCCTAAAGCTGGAGGGATGAGGGCCGCTACTCTAAGAGGTGATCTTGTGTAGGAAATTGTACTCTGAAAAAGCGCCATGAGCCAGAAGAAGGGGAAGAAAACATAGCTGAAGAGGGATAGTGGATATAATACAAGAAGAGCAGCTGCAGAGACGGCGTCTGTGAGCTCATGGTTGAACGCCAAAGCCACACAGAGAGCAAGGTGAAAAAAACAGACGAAGTGAAAAAATGGGGCTTTTGAAGTAGTTTGGCGACGAATTGGGTTTCGAAAAAAGGAAATGGCAGAAAGTAGTAGTATGACACCATACCCACCGTAAACGGCACATAGGGTGAGAGGTGGGATGCCTCTATCAACTAGCATAGTTATGTGGAAAGTTGTGGACCTGTGGGCTCACAGCACAGATTTAAAGAAGGGGCCGAGTCTAAGAGAAAGGTGAGGTGAAGAAAGAAGGTAATGGCACCTTAATTTTTTTTTCACCCGGATCCCTATTTGGGAAACAAAGCCAATCAGACGCGAACCGTTAACTAATAATGCTGCATGCAGTAGCCTGCACCTGCTCGCTAAGGTAGTTCAGTGTAACAACACAGATTGTGGGATGAGTAGCTTACCCCAGGATCAAAAAAACTCGCAAACCCTCAATTTGGTGTTTTGCTTTAACTTCGAATTACACAAATTGTCAAACTCTTACTGATGATAGATCTATTATAGCTAATTACAAATGCTCAGCCGGCCGGCAGAGGCCCTGGCCAGTCAAATGCGTCATAGCGGAGCGCGCGGGACTTCGCACAAGAGGTTATGAGCATGTAGGATTTGTTGAACAGGCTGGGATGGCAATGTTAATTACATGCATGCTTAGGATTTTGTAGATACCCCTACAAGACACGTTAAGGGTGTAGACCTCTTTATAGAACTGTCAAGATTTAACATTGAAACGCTACGAGTACCTCTTTTTGACATTTTCTAATTAACTTTTCGTGCCCCATTTGCCGATTGCGGTTCTAAAGTTGTCTCGGAAGGTTCTCGTCCATGCCCCTTCCGGGGTTGTGTCTAAATTTGTTTCACAGGGATCTCCCGATAGGTGAGTCAGGGTGAGAACTTATTGCTAGCTATCACGGAAATCGTCATGGTAGTTGCAATTGGCTCCGTGTTTGTTGTTATTTGCTCTGCCCCACTCCTTATTATTCACTGTAAACTTAGAAGCAAGTTAAAGGATCTGGAATACGTCAAATCATGGATGTCTTAGATTGTGCAACGTTGAATTCCACATGTGCACATTTCACGCTTGCACAAACTAGCAGGGTTGATAACAATATTGTGTTCCAAAATCCTGTGAAAACTATAGCGTCAGTATATTGGCGATAGTTTTTTATTGCTTGCACCCCTAATCACACGTCAAAAAAGACACACATCGCTGCAGAGCGTGAAAATTTGCTAATCTAGGCCGGATTTGTCCGCATTCAGTTTGGGGAGATGATTAAGGAACAAATGGAATTTTAATTATATATTTGAACGTCGATCGTCGAAGATAGAAAGCCTAATCGTGTGGCAGCTCAAAGTTGAGTTATGTGACTGTAATGTCGCCATTACGTCAGACTGTATCACGGAGGCATCTATGTTTGTTCAATCCAAAATTGTCTATTTAGCCGGCGATTATCTTAAAAATACAAACTTTTTTTGTGTGAGACCTGCCTGTGGTCTGATTTGATCTGTGAAGTGAGACATGCCGCTAGCGGAGAGGGAGAGAAAAACGGTGGTGTTTCCAACTCTACTATCTATTCAACATTAATCAAGTGATCACGCTACTTTGATAACATACGATCTCGCTCTATTTTCAGAACCGAGCTCTTGAACAGCACTTCAATGCGATTAACCATTGACAAGACAATCCACCAGACCTTGCTATCAAGAAATCACTCGTCTATCGGTGCCAGTTCCCCTCAAAAAAATGAAAACACTGTTTGTGGACTACTATAGCGAATGATTTGCAACGGTTTTTGACTCTATAAAGATTTCCGGAGCAATCCTATATCCCTTTCTTTTTGAATTTGTGGGACCAAATATATGACACCAAATGTTGGGCGCAGCATGGTATCTTTCGGCAAAACTTGAATATAAAGCCACCCATCAATATATACTGCTCTCCTTCTATTCAAGATCCAGGCCTTTTTAAAGGACCGGCTCTGTTTTTCCTGCCGTGTTAGAGTAAGTATTATGGATTTAATACACATTACTCGCTTATGCAATATACACCAATTCATATTTGAAGATTTTCACAAAACCTTTCGTGTCACATAAACGCAAATCGGCTTCCTTTGTACTTCAAGCACCAATAAGGCTCTAGGAATGATGCTTCTAGGATTGCTACCAGACAATCAAAACATCAACTGATTCGAAATGTGCACATTGTAGATGTCATTGAAGCTCTTATGATGAATCGGGCTCTATTCCCTCACTGTTTGAGTCTCCTTACTTGGCACTACTCTGGTCAGTGAAAGAAGCATTCTTAACTTATGCGTACTTACGATTATGAGTCGCACACCACAAGATTTTGAGACAAACATGTCTTATATTCGCTGTATATAACCCGAACGCACCAAGCAAGAACTGGCAGCCTATCTCAGTTTCGGCAAGAATCGAAAATCACTAGGCCAGTATGATCAAAGTCAATAAGAACTATCCCACTGTTCCATCGATCACTAAGATCACACAGAATTCCCCATTCTATTGCTTCATGGCCTTTCCTCCTGGAAAGACTCTACCTCTATTGTAGGCATAATATTGTGAGGTCTTTTAAAATTTATGTCACTGGAAGAAAATAGCACCGGGTCTATATTTGTCAGTGTTTCATAACGTACTGGCACGGTTTCTAATAGCAAATAGATCATCTATTCTGCACAGTATTCCCAGATTTGGTAGAAGGAAATGACTGCAATGCTATACTCTCGGTGGAAAAAAGGTTGTATACTATGCATTGAGTAGTCTCAGTGACCTTAGTCGGCAGTTGATAGCGCAGCTATGTATGGATAATGTCCAGATAGTATAAGCATATATCTTGTGTTATTAGACGACTTTCAAAGCTCTGTAGACTGTTGAAATAAAGCAAGTTGGACTAAGAATTACGACAGCCCTATAGAAACAATTGCAGAGTTATTGACATACACACAAACGCATATACAGAGGGAATTAATGACCATAATTGCGTAACAAAGTTAAGCTTGTTGCCCACCCAGTTACCTACCTGCACAACAGAAGTGATGAAAATTTCCTAAAACAACCAGAGCAACCAAATTTTAATTTGTTTTCTTCCCAAAACGCGAGTTTTATAAAACTTTCTATACCACAGGAAATACCTCCATTTGCACTTGCAATTTGGTATGGAGGAATTCGAGATATCCATTGACACGCCTCTTTCTAGGGCTTCCTCCGAGGACATACTGGAAAAGCGAAAGCGTGCGGATCCAGGAACTGAAGAAGAAGATGGGAGTAAAGTAAAGTACCCAGCTTGGCTCCCCGAACCAACCCTTGAATCACCTGTCACTGTCGAATGGGAGAGTCTTGCGAAAGATGACGCAAACAGGGTTGTTAAGATTCCAGCGAAGTTCTACTCTTCTCCTGAAGAGAAAGGTCTCACTGAGGGAAACAAAACCCTCACAAGAACCCAAAAGTTCGCGCTCTTTGCAATTTTGCGCTTCTGTGCTCCTTTCCCCCAGATGGAGAGATACTTCCAGAAGCACGTTCTGATAAAGAACAGATCTCGTGGCTGGACTGCCGTAGCCAAGCTCTTCTCTTTGTGTTGTGGTCACGAGTTGGAGATCAAGAACGCAGCCTCTTTAAAGCGCCGCTGGTTTGCAATTTGTGATCAGCTTGAGGCTGAGCTTCAGTCTGGAGAAGACTCGAGCATGCGCTCGCTCAATCTGGAGTTTATGCCGTTTTACAAAGAGATCAAACGCATCTACGAGAATGGTGACTTAATTATAAACAGCACTCGCACAAAGAAGTTGGACGGATCGAATGTCCCTGTTCTGGAGATCTCGGTACAGGATGACCCCATTCAGAAATATATGAAGCGCATGCGTTTCGATAAGCCTGTCAAAACACAGCCGACAAAAACAATAACCACCCCTACTTCTTTCGGTCCCCCTACAGGCTCTGCAATCGAGTCTATGGCTAAATCTTTGGCGCGCTTTTTGGAGGCCTCTACACAGCGTGCTGAAGAAGCGGATAAAAGAAACGCAGAGTTTCAGCGGGCCCAGCTTCAGTCGCTCAAAACGAGTTCTGAGCCGATACAATTGGCAGAAGAAGTTGCTAATTTAAGAGAAGAAGTGAAGAGTTTGAAGACTCTTGTGATTGCGTTGACGCTGCAGGCCAACGCCGGTAATAGCTAGTTTTTAATAAATGTATAATAGTTCTACAGTACAATATCCTTATATATTCAACAAATGCAGAAACAACAACTCCAACACTACATGGTAACCTTATTATACAAAACAGCATCTAACTAGTACTTTGCGTACGGATTGTTCAAATTTGTGGTCGAGCCACCCATATCGTATGGATATGAATTGTTAGACCCATGGTCCATGCCCTTATAGCCTGTGTTGGCATCTGTGTATGTGTTGCCCGGCTTGCTGACCCCATAGCCCGCACCATGGCTGTTGTACACCACAGACCCTGGTTGGACCCCAACTTGGGATCCATCATAAGAGTCATGTTTTCCCACAGGAAGTCTTGACAGTGGAAACTTATCTCCATCATCATACTCCTCAAATCCACCACTTCCCACCTTCGTGCCTCCTGGTGTGTATTGATGGCTGAGTGTTTTTGTGAGGTCAACATCTTCGTGCCCTCTGAGTGCTGCAGACCCTAAAGCATCCAATTCTGTTCCTCCCCTCACCTTTTCTTCTCCTACCACTGGCTTTATAAAACACACGCGGTCATCATTCACCGGAGTGTATTTCGTGTCTGGGTTCTTGTAGAGAATCGCCATTGCACAGGTAACAATGGTGAAAATAAGCAAAACCAAAGAAAAGACCGCGTTAACCACAAAAAGCACCACACCCAGAATGGAAGTAACCGCAGCCTTCGCACCAAAGATCTCGCTGAAAATAAGGAAAAAGACCAGGTTGATCACGTTCACAATGTGGATAAGGATATTGAACACGTTCGTTCTTCTGTCCATAAACGGTCTGATCGCACAGACTGCTACAAGATAAATCACCTCCACCACGAATACAATCACCGCCTGAACCTTCCCTTGCCCCTGGAGTACCCCGATGATCAACAGCTTTATGATGATGTAAGTGAGAGAGACCATGACCCAGTAGTAACACAGAGCAGTGTACTGTACGTACAAAAACCCATACTTGTTGAGTACTTTAGGGTCTCCATATAAACTGTAAGCCGGGTTCTGGTACAATTGCACAGACTCTTTTCCAATCAAGAAAAGCTTTATGGAGGCCTGGATGAGAATCCCAAGTACGATCACCATCAACACGATAGCCATGATGATGCAAGCAACAGAGTCACGTTCGGTCAACTCCCAGATACAGAGCACCACAACCTGCGGAAGCCCAATGAGGAACAATCTATACATGGAGCCCTTGATGATACTTCTCCACTGTTCTCTGTACTCGCCAAATTTACCCTCCTTCATGGCACCTGACCGCACCAAGAGCTCAATAATGGCCTTGAAAAGCGCCAAGCAAATTACAAGCACTGCAGCAAAAAAGATGGTGAAAATCATCAGCGTGAAGAACAAAGAAGTGATTTCGATGTTTGCGAGATATGCCACTCTTTGCATACCTCTAAGCACAAGAATCTTCAGGGTCAACGCCGTCAGATTTTTCTCGTCGGTGTTGTACATGTCTGGGTCGTTCAAGGAGTTGGAGTTGTCATCTCTTTTCGCAATATGGGTCACCGGAGGAAGAGACTGTGTCTTCTTAGGAGAGTACAAAAGGTAACCATTTCTCTGGGCTTTTTCATGGAGATCACTGAGATACTTGAGGGTTGCATACCCACTACGTTTGATCAACTTCTTCTGCACCAGAATCGATAACACGGCCTTGTTAGACAAGATAGAGGTAGCTGTGCCACCGGTGGCTTGCACATACCAATTGGAGATTTTCGCGAGAACCCCCAAATGAATGATTCCCATCAGCCACTGAAAATTTTGGCACCATGCAGCTGCGATCGGCGGCACGGTATTGACGGCCATCATCGACGAAATCGCAATACTTTGGAAATAAACAAAGAGAGAAAGAGAATTCGACGCAATGTGTGCTGCTGTACTCAGGTGGCCTGTGACCAGAACCACGCCAGATGTGACCAACCCTAGACCAGATATCGCAGCAATGGGCCAAGATGCATACTTGGTCTGCACGGTTTTTCCATTGGTAAGAATGGCCTCTACACACGCAACGGCAGTGTTATTGGATGTGTCTTCAGGGTAGACCACAATCTTGACTTTGGCGTCCAAATCAGGGACGGAAAACGCAATACCGGGAATTTCCTTGGCATAGGACGTTCCAAGCGTATAACTCAGATCGATGTCCAACCGACCCGCCAGGATGGGGCAAAGGGTCGTAAACCCAAGAGAACAAATCAGAATGTTCTTCTCCATCACCGTGAGCCCATACACTATGAGCTGAACATTAGCACGAATTTTACCCGAGAGAGTGGTGATACCCAGGATGTCGAACGTGGCCTTCGTGTTGTTTGGCGTGTAGATGACGTTAAAGTAGGACGCCGTGACCTGGGAGTTCTTCATACATGTTAAGAGGGAAGAGGTCTCAATGTAAGTTTCGGCGGAAATTGCTGTAAAGAGGGTGAATAGGGGAAGAAGGAAGAGCAGAAACAACTTCATTTTGACTGGTTTATCTATGTGATGCTTGTATCCAGCCCTTGTTGTTTTGCGTTAGAGTCTATTTCTTGCTCTGGATTTTTAAACTTGTCAACTAAGAAATAAAAAGGAGAACCAAATGTGGTAACAGAAAAATAGTAGCCCTGCAGGGGGTGTCTGGGGCAGTGTGTCAACCTTAGAACTGGAAATTAAGTTGCTCGATTTGAAACCATAGCCTTTTTATATTTAGGTATTTATTATTGTTTCTCAAGGTTCATTCAACTTGTACACTTATTACTAATGTGTAAAGATTACCCCACGTCACATGCAATGTGTGATGAGATAGAATTACACACTCGTAAATTTGTTTCTCAATAGATAACAGTGGCAACTATTACGTTTCGTGCACTCCACGAGTATTAGAGTTCTCTGAGATTCTCAGCTTACCATCTGATATTCCTACTTGGTTACTGCTACCTAACTTTCTCTTCTGTCTCACCCTCATCTAGGCTCTACCCATCATGTCTGCCATCAGAGATACAGAAATTATCAGAGAGTACAAAGTGGGCGCGGAGATTGGTAAGGGCTCATTTGCCAACGTCTACAAAGGTATAACTCTTGCTACAAAACTACCTGTGGCAATTAAAAAGATCTCCAAATCCAAGCTCAAGACTAAGAAAGTGGTTGAGAACCTCGAAATTGAGATCGAGATTCTCAAGACAGTGACTCACCCGCACGTAGTGCTGCTTATAGGCCATGTTACACTGGCCAAAAACATATATATCATTATGGAATACTGTCTGCTTGGGGACCTCTCATACTTTATCAGAAAGCGCCACCAGCTCGTCAAAACACATCCTCTCGTATCTCAGCTCTTGGAAAAGTACCCTTCGCCACCTCACTCCAATGGTTTAAATAGAGTGCTCATCATCCACTTCCTCCAGCAATTAGCCTCGGCCATTGAGTTCCTCCGCAGTAAGAACCTCGTACATAGAGATCTAAAGCCTCAAAACCTTCTCCTTTGTTACCCATGTCACACAAAGGAGCAGTTCAAAGCTGGAGGGTTCGTAGGCCTATCGGAGCTCCCGATTCTCAAGATCGCCGATTTCGGCTTCGCCCGATTTTTACCGAACCTGACCATGGCTGAGACCCTCTGTGGCCTGCCATTGTATATGGCACCCGAAATTCTCGGCTACGAGAAGTACAATGCCAAAGCTGACTTGTGGTCTGTTGGAGCTGTGCTCTACGAGATGAGTGTGGGAAAGCCGCCATTCAAAGCCAATAATGTAGTCGAATTGCTCAAACGTATTCAAGAGGCTCGAGACCACATCGAATTCCCTCCTGCGCTAGATATTGACCCAGACATCAAGCGTGTCATCTGTGGTCTCTTGAAGTGCAAAGCTGTGGAGAGAATGAGTTTTAACGAGTTCTTCAATGACAAATTGGTATTATACGATCTTAACGAAGAGGGTAGCCAGAGTCTTGATCACTCGTCAATCGACGAGTCGCTCTTCATCAGTGAATATCTTCCTCAGAGAGGTACCACCGCTTCTCTTTTGAAGAGACAGCTAGAAGGTGAAGAACCGGCCACTACTACGGCTCCTCAAAATACACCAGCTGTCAATGCGAACCTCAACACACCTCGTACGAGATTCTCTTTCGAGGAGTCGCTGAAGATAGATACGCCTGAGATTGCACAAACACAGCGTTTTCTGCCCCCTGCGGTGTCTCAAAAGCCTCAAGAAAAGTCTCTCATTCACGTGCCGCTGAGGGATGGCATCACACCCCCTAAAACGCTTCAAAAGCTGCTCAACGAAACGGAACTTCTCAACGAGAAGGACTATGTTGTGGTGGAAAAAAAGACGGTGGAGGTAAACGCGCTTGCAGACGAGGTTGCTGCCTTAAACGTGACTAAAACTACGGAGGTTGGTCGTCAGGAGCGGCGCCATAGAGGCTCAAGCCTGAGTCAAAAGCGTCCAAGTTTCAGTGACCGGCGTTTCCTGATTCTGCTCTCGCCATCGAACGCACTCTCCAAAGCTCTTGGGATCGCGCTGACCAAGCTCTGGGGTGTCAACACATATGCAAAAGAGCTTCCTGGGCATGTAACCCAAGACCCTACTGCGCCACACAGCTTTTCTCCTCTGAGCCAGACGGCGCTCATCACGACACCGACTTCTTCTCCTGGACTCGGACGTGAGAACGAGCATTTGGCTACACTTGTGACATCTCTCGAGCGGCTTCTGGCCGAGTCACACGCAGTACACTTGTTTGCTACTGTCAAATACCAGCAGCTTGTTCCTTGCCCACCTTCATCGTTTAGCTCTGCAATAGATGACAGTGATGATGAGGACTATATGCCAGACAGACCGCTGAACTTGGCTCCGTTGGCTGTGAAAAGCTTAGCTGAAGAGGGCTTGGCTTTGTACATCAAAACACTCTCCCTCTTGGCCAAAGCCATGAACATGACGAGCGAGTGGTGGTACCTGGCAGAGAATGGTAGTGTGATTCGTGCCAATTTCAATGACGCAATGGCAGGGTTGGATACAGAGTTGACGGCCAAGTTAAATAATTGTGTTCAGTGGATCCGTGAGTTGTTTAACAGCTCTTTGGCTCGCGCAGACTTGATCCGAATGCAGTTAAACGATGCCAATGAGAAGCTTGGTATCGAGAGCGATGGCGGTTTGAACAGCGACGTGATTGCCGAGAAGTTGATTTTCGACAGGGCTTTGGAGATCTCACGGGATGCTGCGGTGAATGAATTGGTGGGGGATGATTTGCAGGGGTGTGAGGTAGAGTATTATACCTCTATTTGGATGTTAGAGGCTATTTTGGAGGGCGGAGAGGGAGGAGAGTTGAGCTTGGACAGAGAGGACCGTGCAATGGTACAAAAGTTCATAGATAGTATCGCAAATCGCTTGGCAGTGTTGCGCAAGAAGTTGGACGGAGGAGCATTGGTGGCCATTGAGAGGCCTTAGGTGTGTTATTTATACACGGCTGTTTAGTTATGTGTTTCGAATTCTATATTCTGAGAACTTCCCGGTTCTCAATTTGTTATCCCCAATTGGTGGGTGCCTGGTATGCATTTGCTCCTTTTCTCGTGGAGCAGTTGGTTTTTGGTTTGCATGTATCTAGACGTATATATGAGGTTTGGTGTCATATAGTTTTGAATTGTTGTATGCATATATACTTATGTTATGTGTAATTCTAAGAGATTGATTCTGTCTTTTCGCTTCGGGAAGGTCACTCTAACTTTTAGTCGTTCTCTTTAATGTGTACTGTTCAAATCCACATATGTTGCTTTGATGATTGAACTAAAGCAAATGTGCAATTTCACCCTAGCTCAGTGCCCGAAAACGTGAAACTTTATACAGTGAATATTCTGTTTTATTTCTTGCGATCTCAAATCCTAAATTTGGGCCGCGCCTTAGAACTCGCAAATATAACTTTTGATCTCTCAATCTATGTAACAAATTCTTTTGTTTCTAATCATAATTATCCCTATGCACTGCACTCTCTACTTGTACGGAATATAATGAAGAAAATCGAGTTTTTGTATGAAGATATATAGCTATCGAACTTTTTTCTGTCACTTTTAGGCCTAGTATTAGAACACAACACAATGCTCGCTGGTAGGATATGACTTAGACCACACACCAATCCGAATGAATTCACAGATCTCTTTGACTACAAAAAGACAACCTCTACGCACACTCTTTGAGCTTTGGATTTATTTGGTATGGGAATTCTCTCAATAGACTCACTTTTTTTTGCTACGGGTTCTGTCGTGTTTAGATTTTTTAACGGATACATCTCAACTTTCGAATCACTGTAGAAGAATTACAGTGTAGATTGATGCTTACAAGGCCTCAAAGCGCTTCGTTTTTGGACGTAAAACAGGATCCATGGAACATTGACGCTGCAACTTCAAGTCAGTAGGCTCGAGGTGCTCTTTTGCAATATGAGAATGCAGTTCATGCAACACTACCCCTAATGATGGCACATCAAGCTGCGAAAAGCATATATATCATCAACAAAAGGGCAATTTAATCATACGGAAACAAATCTAAGTTGATTGCTGCTTATGACTCGAGGCGGCAGCCTCAGAAGGTAGATAAGCACGCAGGCATGCGTACATTACGAAAGAATGGGAGTTTGATCTAGAGAAACACACCGTAACAATAAAGCAGCAAACTAGCTATTTCTGGGCATAAATCAGATCGAGGAATGTGTCACTTCGAAGCAATATTCTCAAGAGCAAGAAAAAAGAGGGGAGTGCATCTTCACCTGACGGGATAAACAAACTACAATCAACAGGATTTGTGTACAAATGAGACATGTCAGATCTCTATACATGCTATTAGAGTTCTATTCTCGGCAGATAACGGACTAGACACTTGTCTGTCTAACTTTCACCTCAAGTTGATCAGCATCACCTGCATAAATTGCTAAAGGCGCGGCAGTCAAATCTGCTGGTATAAACTTTACTACAAATAAAATATAAACTGCGAATGCTCACTAAACACAAGTTTTCGCAAAACTCCTCAAATTCTAAAGGTCTTGAAAAAAGTAGCATCCCCACAGTGATTGACACCTTCATCTAACCCCCGCCTGTCCGGGCTGCAAACCAAAGAGGAGTAAAAACATCCACCGTACAAAACCTCATCTACCACGAACTTCGAAGTTCAGCTTATGCCCAGATAGCGGCCAGTTATTAGGTGAAAAAGAAGGGCATAGCATATATATTGCTATATATTTTGTTCCTGCCTCCGAGTATCCACCAAAGACGAAAAATGGCGACAGATATTGAGATGATGAGCGCCAATTTGAAAAACTTGGGCCCCACGGACAAAAGTCGAGCCAAGCCTCAGCCTACCGAGAGCAAGACGAAAGTTTTCTCCCGAGGCAGCCCAAGTCCGACAAACCCTGGCAGCCCTATAAAGAATGTCACAAACTACAGCCAAGTAAACCTCGGCCAGGCCAACCCTACTGTTCAAGTAAACCACTCAAAAGCACTTGCGGGCACCTCCTCAGGCTTGTTCAACCCACCCACCTCCTCCGCTCCCGTGGTTGAAACCCCCTACATACACCTTGAGTTTGATCCCGTAAAGAAACGCAAAATGCTCAACTCGTATGAAATTGTGGGAGATCTTGGTGCAGGCCAGCATGGAAAAGTGAAGCTTGCTGTAGACAGCGAGTCGGGCGACCAAGTGGCCATCAAGATCCTCGATCGCGCTGGTCGCCGGGGGCGGCTTGCAGAAGATGCGTCTTCTCTTGTGGCAGAAAACGAGGCCAAGATCCGTAAAGAGATTGCCATCATGAAAAAATGTAGACACGAGAACATCATTCGGCTCAGAGAGGTAATTGATGACCACCGTTTGCGCAAAATATACCTTGTTCTCGAATACCTTGAAAATGGCGAGATTCGCTGGTCGAAGGATGATCAGCCTGTGATGCTGTTTGACCAAACAAGACGTCTATTCAAGGACGTGGTTCTTGGGCTCGAGTATCTCCATTACCAAGGCGTTATCCACAGAGATATCAAGCCCGCAAACCTTCTTCTCTCCAAAGAGGGGGTGGTGAAGATCTCAGATTTCGGGGTCTCTTTTCTGGTGGCTCTGGAGGAACAGAGTGAGTACGAGTTGTGCAAAACTGCAGGAACCCCCGCATTTTATGCACCAGAATTGTGCTCTATGGACTCTGAGCGCCTCATCACACACAAAGTGGACATTTGGGCCTTGGGCGTCACTCTCTATTGCTTGGCGTTTGGAGCTTTGCCTTTTAAAGGTAAGACAGGGTTCGACCTCTACGAGAAGATCAGTAGAGATGAGCCCAACTATCCTGCACTTGAGGAACTTCGCTCTAGCGGACCTGCAGAGAACTCTAAAGTTACCGAGGAAGAGTACAACTCCCTCATAAGCCTTCTTTCAGAGCTTTTGCAAAAGAACCCTGCAACGCGGATTGATGTTCCAGAAATCAAACTTCACCCTTTTGTGCGCTCTACGCCGATGACTTTCCAGGAGCGGTACCGGTTTGAACACAATCTTCCTTTGAACTACCAGGACTCCTCAAAAATTGCCGTTTCTCTGGAAGAAATGGGCACTGCGATCACAGACATTGGCACAAAAATAAGGTCGGGCATTCTGAAGGTGTGGAGCATGACGGGTCTCTCAGACCGAAAGTCTCCCAAGTCACACAGACTCTCTATGTCTAGTGTATTCTCCAAAAATAGCAGCGCTAGTAGCAGGAAAAATAGTAGAGGGAACACAGTATACACCCCTCTGCACGTGCAACTGCTCAAGTACAAGGACTCTCTGCTTTCTCTAAGATCGAGGGCCTCGGAGATGCTGGACAACTCTCTGGAAAAACGCTCCCAGGTGTACACACATAGCAATCTCACTGGCTCTTTTGTATCACCCTCTTTAAGCACACACGGAGCTGACTACTTTGACAAAAAAGGCAGTCAGCTTAGCTTGAATCTGGTCCGTTCTGTGGTCACTCACACTCATAAAAGAAACTTCTCGGGGGGTCTGGCAGCGCTATCGGAGGCAAGTATTGAAGGGGGGTTCTTTGTTCACACAAGGCCAGTGGCCGCCACTTTGAACCATATTATGGAACAGAGTGGAACTTCTCACAGTCCTCCTTTAAGCCTGCCTATTTTTGGCCTCGGAAGTAGGCTGAGAAACAGCAGCTTTTTTGGGTACAACAACGGAGTTGCATTGCCTAGAAAGAGTTCCAATGTCTCGCTTCCTCCTAGCACAACTTTACCTGTCAATCTGAGCTATGCTTCTTTGAACAGTATGGATGACGATTTGCTCTATTCTACATCGAACGGGGCAGAGCCTGTGATTGGGTACTGTACCCCTACTAGTGGTGCTCCTAACCTTTCTCAGAATGTTTCTGGATTGCTCAACAATGCTCACAGTCATTCTGGCTTCTTGAACGGGAACGCATCTGGGTTCTTGGGTGCAATTGGTAACAATGACAAGTTCAAGTTTGACGAATCTGTGAAGGAGAAGATTTATGGGAAGAAAAACAAGGATTTTCTCAAAGGGTTTGGAAGAAATGTAGTCTCCACTACGGATAAAGAGGTATATAGTAAGGCACCTTCTTTCTCCACCATTAATGAGACAGACTCGGCGAGAAACGAGGCTATTGGCGGTAAGTTTAGCCTTTCCTCAGATAGTGAAGAGGAGTCAGAAGACGAGGTGATCCAGTTCAATGTGAACAGATATAGAGATCACACACATGGATTCTTGGATGGGAGCAGTGAACACAGCACAGACAACGATACAGAGCTACGGCCTGTGGACTCGATCGTGACTGTACCAAACTCGCTTATTCTGAAGTTAAACTCAGCCGATACTTCTGGACAAGCCTCACAGACACAGCTCACGAGATTGTTTCCTCACGCAAAGCCGAGAACTTGGAAGGATGACGATAGTCCAGATAAGAAGACAGCAAAATTTCAGTTCGGGTACGATCTGGAAAGCGAGGGAGATACTGACGAAGACGAGGGGCAACGTTTTGCTAATCCTCTGTTACTAAGAAAAAAACTTTTGGGATATAGAGGAAGACTGGCGACAGAGAGTAAAAGCTCTGGTGATGAGTCAGAACAGGAGTTGACCTTCAACTTCATTGGAAGGGGTGAAAGAGACAAGAAGTAGTGGGTATTGTTACCATAGTGTTAGTTATATAGAGGACATTCACGGTAATATTGGCATGGCATTTATCTGTAGTTTTTAGAAAAGCAAATCAAAAGCATTCTCTAGACTGTTTCAATTTATTCATATATTATTTGCAAAAACATTGTAGGCTCTATGAGAAATAGCTGAAACATTTCCCAGTATATACTCAAAATTTTGATGCGTCAAGTGACGATCTGTCTCGCCTTTACAGGCATTAAATTGAAGACTCGGAGTTCCTGCATGTCCCATGGAACACTCAAAGAAAATTAACACTCTCAAAATGGCAACTTACAAAACATTAGTACGTAGAACTATGGCTATGATACGTACAGGCAGGTTCACGAAGGAGAACTTTTGTCTTTAGCCAGCCCGTAAATCGTCGATCAAACTGAATCTCACGCACAAATTGTGTCGGATAAAAGATCAGCGTTTGTACAACTCCCCAAAGTATCGACTTTGAAGAATTTGCTACGCTTTCCATATGTGTTATAACGTTGGAATTTCTTGCACAGAACTTGCTCCATATCATCAATGGAAATCGAACCTGTCTCAGATTCTTCAAACCTTCTTTTGAATTCCAGGCGATTGAGGCCACTCAACTCACATAACACTCTATCATGTCTCCTCAGGCAAGCGCCTGTAATTCTGCCCGGAGAAAACCTGCAAATGTGACATTTGCCGCCGCCTAGCCCAGCCGAGGCAAATGTCCCCGACTTAACCGCCAAACAGATCTTGTTGTTTTAATCCGTCAGGCTTACATTGAAGGTTGGTATATCCACATTAACCGTTTATACACATTAACCGTTTATACACATTAACCACATATCCTGGCTTTCCCTAGTAAGTTGAATACTTTTGAGGTAGTTCGAGAATTAGCCCATCAAACTGGCTCTTCCAATAAATCTTCCAGAAGCATGCACCGAATACGATTTAGCCGCCGGTAAGTACTCACGCGTAAACCATGATTGCTGCCAAGCAGGTTTGATCTTAGCTGGATCATTTCATATAACTGTGATCTTTCCTCCTGATTCCTTATGCTTGCTGTGCTACAAAAAATACTCTATCAAATATAACATATATCTTCAACTCTGATGTTTTGCAGAGATGTCGTGATTAAATAAGTGAAATCTATGATGGTGTTGATGGTCCTTTCTCCCGGCGGCACCTGCTCCCGAATACTCGCTCGAAAAAGATGCTCCACTGCTTGCGGCATCCACACTCAGGGTTAAATCACTTACCTTCTCCAGCCCATGGCTCATGAACTTGATTGGAAAGTGGTGATGATGATGGTGGTGATGGTTGTGTCTCTTCTCACTCTTTGCGCTCTGTTTGCTTCTATCCAGATCATCAGATGCAACCTTTTCGATCGTCCCCGATGTCATCTCCGATCTAGCTACATCATCAAATGAGCCCGTTTTCTTCCCAAATGAAAAAGTAGAAGCGTGTCGTGGCGAGAGGTCCTCGTGCCTGTGAAGCAAGTGAGGTGCAAACTCTGGTAAATAACGCTTTTTCTTCTTTTTCTCTCCATCTTCCTTGAGAGAGCCGCCTCCAGCAGAGCTAGCAGATTTTATAGAAGCCTCTGACGTGAGTGACGCTCTAGAGCCGAGATCTGCCATTTTGTCAATTGCGCTGTTTTCAGAAAGTTCAAACAAAATTGGTTTCGAAAGACTACTGTCTATAGAGCCTCCAGAGATAGATGTTTGAAGCAGATTTGCCTCCAGAAGTCTACGTTGCTGCTCAAGTAAAATCTGACGCACGCGCTGCTTTCTGAGTCTGTTTTCTTCCTTTATTCGCTCCTTCTCTACACGCACATCTTCAATCTCCTGAAGCCTTTGTCTCTCGGCTTTTTTAAGAGCGTTCTCACGGTCTTCCTGAGCCTGTTTGCGAGCCTTTTCTGCTTTGCGCACCTCTTTAATGTGTTCTTCCTCTGAATGTGCTTTGAAGAGCAAGTGATCATGGATTAAGGCCTCCGCGGGTCCTTTGATGTCTGTAGCAGACTTTGCAGCCTGCAACACGTGCCATGCTTTTGCAGTTAGACCTATTTCGAGATGCGTGGCACATGCCTCAAACACCGCTTCTAGATGAGCCAATTTAGGTGCGTTTGATCCCAAGTCATCTATTTTCTTAGCAAAGGGTCCCCCAATATCAGACTGCTCATCATCAAACTCCTCTAACTCGGGTTTTTTGAGAACCTCTTCCTGCATGATACGTTCCACCAGCTTCATGTACTCGCCGTAGTCGTCGAGCGCCATGAGTCTGCGGAATGCAGAAAACTCCAGCTCAAGGCTCTCGAAGAGCTCTTGAAGCTTTTGTGTTTGTGGATCATCTACCGGGATCTCATTGCAAATATCCTTCAACTCGGTCTCCAAGAAGTCCACGTATCTCCCCACACTTTTTTCCTTCTCTGCAACCACAGCCTCCATCACCTCCAAAGTGATGCCCCGCAAAAGAGGTATTTCACACGCTCTCAGAAGACCGTACAACTCAATAGCTACATCGATCTCTGTCTTTCCATTGAGCTGAGCAGTAAGAAAAAACTCTGCTAGAGCACGCACAGTTGCAGAAGAGTATGGCATGTAGAGACACCGGGGCGTAAGCATAGGCTCTGGAGTAACCATAGTATCCGGAGCTACCATTGAATCTTCCAGAGCATAGCCCTCATCTTCCTTGTACATCATCTTGTCGCTATACTTGAATACAACCTGCTCTGGCTTTTCAATTTTATCTACTGGTGGTAAAGGAGGCTCAAAATTGGGCATTGGCGCTTGAGGAGGGAGCACAATGTCGCTTCGCACCAGGGTAACGCTGGTCAGTGTGCGCTGTCTCTTAATTACACTGGGCACACTTCTCAACAGGCCAACCACGTCCAGAGATCTACCCAAAGCCAACCGCGAGCTGAGAAACAGGTCCAGTGCATCGGAAATGCTCAGAGTCGCAGAAACCGCAGAGCTTTTGCGCAGGGACGGAACATTGATGAGCTCCGCCAAATGTGCTGGTCCATCTTGTTGTCTTTTTCCAGGTTTCTGGAAGGTTCCACGATTCTTCTTCTGAACACCAGCCTCAAGGAGCGCCATCAGAAGTGAGCATTTTTGATCTAGGTCCTCGGACACTAGTGTGGGTTCAACCTCCTGGACTCGTTGGCGCGCAATAGAAGCATTATGAAGACAAGCATCTGCGAAAAGCGTCTCGAAAAAGCGACCCCAGCGACGTTGGAGCACGACCAAAGGCACGTGTACGAATTCATCTTCAGCCAGAAGAAGAACAAAATCACTTAAAACTGGGCAACGGGGGTTAAGGTATCGCTGAAGCACATTGCGCCCAAGTGCAACTGCAGGAAAGTCCAACACCGCCGGCGTCGCTTTGGACTTGGCTTCGGGCACAAGATACTGCACGTAGCTCGAGAAGTTGGTCTTGTCCCGTCCAGCATCAGGGTCGTCTGCGTAGTCCGGAATAACCATGGGATGTTCTGCGACCCCTGCAACCCGGTCGAGGATATTCTCAGGTATGTTCTCATTAATTAGAAGCTGCTTGCGAAATACGGCCTGAAGATTGGAGTCAAGTTGCTCGATCAGTTTCCTTACTAGTTTAGGAGATTGATGGGGACAGGCTCCATGACTAGAAAGGGATTCGGAGCTGGTATCAGAGCTTGAGCTCCCGAGCTCAACTGTAGCCTTGGGATCGTTAGCCAATTCTGAAGACCCTGGAAATTGGACCATGACTCTCACTCTTCTAGCAAACTTAAGTGCACTAGCAATACCAATGTCAAGAAGAACTACCATGTCATGGTCGCGCTCCACTAAAATGGCTTTTCTGTGATCTTTCCACAAAAGGCCGGTGCAAAAATCGTGCACCTCAGTTCTGTGGCTGCTGCACTTCAACTCCATCATCGAATATTTTTGGCTCGGTGCGTTGAAAATCAACGCCTTCAATGGCTCTCTCGGAGAAGCACCGCCACTAACCACAAAAACGTTGTAGTCCGGCATCACAGAAGCCCTGATATTGGTGAATTTGTGTAACTCCAGCACCAACCCTGGGGTTGTTATCTCGATTTTTCTATAGAACTCGTGGGCCCTATTATGGTGTGAGAACACCTCCAAATGGAGCGCGTTCTCGTTGAGCGTATGTATACACATTGCGTCATGCTGTGGTGCTTGTGAGCGGATGGGAAAAGCAGTTGTAAAGTGCACGCCTTCTGCAGAGGGCGCAAGATGACTAACATTGAGCTCCAAGCGGTCTGACAAATCGAATACCAGAAGAAAGAAGCTGTTTCCTTGTGGTGCAACACCATCACATATTACAAGGGCTGTGTGAAACCTCCGGTCACGTGTGGGGAGAACACAGCTCACGTCATCAAGAACGTGCATAGCACACCTATAGTGTTTGGTTTTATGAATGCGACCGAGGAAGGCCCAGGTGTGAAGGTTGAGGTCGAACAGCCAAATGTCATCAAGCACCTCGAATTTGCGAGTTTCAGAAGAAAAACTCAACCCACCAAACATGTAGATCTTGTCATATGCAAAAGCTACAGCATGGTGAAGGCGCGGCAGGGGTAGAGGGCTTTTGCTGGTGATTTTAGTCCAGAGGCACGTTAGAAGATCTAGCTGGAAAATATCGACAGGCATGGGAAGAGTGCGAGTTTCGCCGAGGTGTGTGTTTAGGTATTCCAAAGAGAACTCTGGGAGTCGCAGAGGAGTCCCTCCAACTAGATAGAGCATCTGGTCGTGGAGCGTGTATGCAGATCCTATCCTCGAAGGAAGCGGCCCTAGAGGGTCTGTGTGGAGGTTGAGGCAAGGAGACTGCATGGCAGACGACTTGCAGAGTTTAGTAAGATTTTTCGTGTGTTCTGGAGTTTTCTTTGCCGTTCTGATTCCCAGTGTGCGAATTTCTTTGCTGATCTCGCTTACGCAAGTAAAGTTGTTTTGCTTGCTAAATGCACGCTAGCTATAGGGTATTAAACTTTTGCAGATATGAAATAAATAATTAAGGATAAGTTTTTTTGTGTGAATTGAGAAGGCTCAATACAAGTAGTAAACGTGATTACCTGAGCTTGTATAGCGCTGTAGATATCCATAATATGCGCCTAATTAATGCGATGAGGATGCAGGTTGCTGAGTCATGGTGACGTTTGTCAAAACCTCTTTTGCAAGTGAATCTGAGGGCAATACTATCAAAAACAATGTATTATATATTTAATAAAGGAATTCGTTTGAAAACCCAGCTATCTTACCTCTGATATCTTTGTGAGATTTTGTGGATGAGCGAATTGCGCAAGCTTGAAGTTTGAAGCTTATATGTTAAATAGCCTTTCTTTTATTTGAAGTCCATCCAACTTGTTTTGAAAAGTGGGCTATTTTTTCGTATTCATTAATGGAATATCATGTTCTTCTCGAGGAATAGGCAAATTTAGATATAGGTTTATATCTGTCCTCAACTACGGATATCGATATAGTGTAAAACTGGATAGCTGGATCTAGTATGTCTTCTTGGCTAATAGTTAATGTATGTCATGGGTGTTCCATAATGACACAAAATGGGTTAGGCATTTAGATAGCTGTGACCTAACGAGCGCGTAGATCTCCTTGACAGAAAACAAGATTCAATTTGTCAACTAGCTTCGGATCAGAGCACAGAACTTACATCTTGTTAACTTGTCTCGTTCCGTAACTCCTCTTGGTCTCTCCCTGCCAATGCACGTGACTATTTGAATACAAAACAAAACCACTTTAGATTATCAAACCACAACTCACAGAGCCCTCAGACCAAATAAACCTCTTGTGAACCCTATAACCGAGCAATAAACATTCGTATAATATAACACCGTCGCGTTATATTATATAGCAGGTCTTAACTCAGAAGTGCACTTTTTAATCACATCTCATCTCCTGTGTTTACACAGAACGAGCTGAGCCTTTCGCACTGTATCACGCGTCTTTAATCTTCCGAATTATCAAAGCTCGCGAAAAGATCTAGAACACATAATGTCAACCCCTGCTTCTCCTCTTCCAACCCCCACGCTCGGCTCAGAGTCGGCGGCCCCCACCCCATCCAGAAATGAGATACCAACCACAGAGTCTCTGGAGACCCCAAAATCGCCTCCTAAAACGCTTGCACCAATGCCGCGCGCTCTTCCTGTGCGGTACTCTTCGGCGCGTGTAATGTCTGCTTTCTGGGACGACGAAGATACCTTGTGCTACCAGGTGGAGTCGCGTGGCGTAGTTGTTCTGCGGCGCGCCGATCTGAACTTTATCAACGGAACAAAGCTTTTGAACGTTGCCGGAATGACGCGTGGTCGCCGTGATGGGCTTCTTAAGACCGAGCGTCTGCGGCATGTGGTCAAAGTGGGACCTATGAACCTCAAGGGAGTATGGATACCCTTCGACAGAGCTTATGAGATGGCACGCTCAGAGGGTATAGTGGAGGAGCTCCAACCTTTGTTTGTAAGAGATATCAAGCCGTATGTGGGCAATAAAGTGGGTCCAAGAGCAGTATTGACCACAGGACCAAGACCAGAGCGCATTGAAAGACCTATCGCTGTTAACAAGCCGGCAATTCCAGCCGCGCTTCCAGTAATGGACCGCCTGGAATTGCCTACTTTGCAGTCCGGAGTATCTTACACTGCTAGTGGTTACATTCCGCAGGGGTACCCCCCAGGAGGTTTTCTTCCTGATGGGTACTCTGGGGAGTATAATGACTACTCGAGCGTGTTTTCTGGGAGTCACTCTTCCTACTCTACACCTGTTTCGAGTGTAGCAGGAAAAGAGAATGAGGAGAACGAGGACAAGGAGTTGTATGGATACCCGTGCTACCCCTACGCCTCTGCGTTCCCTGTGTATACAAGAAAGTAGACTGTCGCCTGTAACTTGCTTACGTTGAGATCTACAAACCTAATTAAAACAAAACTACTATCTTTCCGGACTTTCTCAAAAGCTCGCTAGTAATTTGCTAGCAGAAACGCAATCTTGATGCATGTGATAGATGGAATGGCAGTTAACTCACTGCTGTGTAAAGTATATACTGTAAGTATAGCTATAGACTAATATACTACTTTTATGACGTGTAGCAAATTTTTTCGTCTGAAGTGTTTTGCTGTTTGCTGGCTTGTGCTATAGCACAGTTTTTAGTGAGAGTCTATGCCTGTTGCTAAGTGGTACACTCTGAATAGAACGATCAAGAGGCCAAGAAGGGAAACTAAGAACAAATATGTCGGCCCTGTGAGAAAAAACTGTTACATGTCTTAGGTCTTAAATTCTTACATGGGTAATCAAATGAATTAGTGCGATATTCGTAAATGAGATTTGGGGTTAACGACGCTGACAGCATGTCCACAGATCAATCCCGCTAAAAATAATCCATCTATTTTTAACTTGAGGTTTATCACGGAAAAGCAGGAGAAGAGAACCAAGCCAGACTTTTTCAGACGGAATTGTGTCAAGGAGATACACGGAGTTCTATTGTCGCAAAAATTTTGGAGTGGTTATGGTGAGGCCGTTTTTTTCTGCTAGCCTTTCCTGCAGCTTGACGGCCTGCAAGGTAAACAGACTTCCTCCAAAAATAAACATCGGCTGTCAACACCGCCTTGTTCTCATTTCGTGTACAGAGCCCATTATACCGTATATTTGCGCATATTACTATACACAGCAACAATCACTGGTACACAGACCTCAATATCTTCCCTGTAATAGGTGTCAAACACAAGCGAAGAAAGCAGAGGAAACACCCCACGTAACAACCTCAACTCATGAACAACTAACTTAGTGTAATTAGCCGAGCAGAGCGATGGGATAATAATAGCTCGTGCTTAACCGATGCCCAGCCCCGCATCCTGCAGCAGATCACCTCCCTTATTGAGCACACTTATATAAGCCGGAGTGTATCCTGTAGTTACCATCACACAAATGTACTTCACCATCGCTCTGATTATCGGCTTTACTGCTGCTGCCGTTACTGCGGGTCAAAAAGACACTGCTCTTGGTAAGTCCATTAGCACGGACTTTTCCTCTGAATCAAGTTACTTCGAGGACTACCACACTCCAGATCAGATCAAGTACGGTACATCCAATGGGCTTGAGCTTACACTTGCTGAGCGCTTTGACAATCCATCACTTAAATCCAAGTTCTACATCATGTTTGGTCGCGTTGAGGCCACGGTGCAGTCTGCGCCCGGAACTGGCGTGGCAACTACCGTTTATCTTCAGTCCGATGACCTTGATGAGGTTGATATTGAGTGGCTTGGAGGAGACAACACCCAGGTTCAGTCTAACTACTTCTCCAAGGGAAACACAGATACCTACGACAGAGGTGCATTCCACGATGTTTCGAGCCCTACAACTACTTTTCACACATACACTATTGACTGGACCGACGAACACGTTGAATGGTACATCGACGGCACACTTGTGAGAACTTTGTCAAGTGACAATCCAGAGGGCTTCCCTCAGTCACCTATGGCCTTGTATCTCGGAGTGTGGGCTGCGGGTGACTCTTCTAACGCTGAGGGTACTATTGAATGGGCTGGTGGTCTTACTGACTACACCCAGGCTCCTTTCAGTGCCTACATCAAAAAGTTAGTTGTGACTGACTACTCCACTGGTGATTCTTACACTTATGGCGACAGCTCAGGAAGCTGGGAAAGTATTACGGCAGAGAACGGTAAAATTTTGGGGAATGCTGACGGCGCGGACGCAACGACCGATGACTCTAGCTCTAGCTCTAGCTCTACCACTAGTTCTAAATCTAGCTCTACTGTCTCGAGCTCTACATCCACCGGATCCACATCGACTCTCTCCAAGACCTCTACTTCTGCTTCTAGTACCGCTTCTTTTACATCTACTCTTTCACCTACATCCTCCCTTGCTTCAACTACATCCACCACATCGAGTACCTCTGAGCTTACGTCTAAGTTTGAGTCCGCGACTGAAACATCTGAGTCTGTGTCCTCTGAGTCTGTGACTGAGGCTGAGTCTTCTGAGACCGCTGAAATTACCGAAGCTTCTTCTACTCTCGACACAGAGGTCTACAGTACCTCCGCATCAAACAGCAGTGCCATTGCCATTCAAAGTGTCTCTGGTGCTTCTTCGCTTGGCAGAACCGGGCTAGTAAAGAGTTTGGCTGCTGTGGCGTTGAGTTCTGTTGTTTTCATCCTGCTTCTTTAGACTGGTTTCTAGTAGCATCATAACATAGCATAGCATTAATAGCATGAAATAATTGGTATCTTGTAGACAAGAGTTCCACAATGAGTGCAAAGTAAATTTTACAACGTGGGCACTATCTATCGTTCGATAAAGCAAACTTTCTCAGAGAAAGACCTAACAAAGTAGACACTTCTGGCAGCTATTTCTCCAAAGCTATTATTAAATACTTCTATGTCTGTATATAGATATGAGTAATGTGGGCAATCAGATTTTGCTATATTGGCACGTATTGTAATTCAATCAGCTTTGGGCCCTTGGGTTCTTGAATAGAAAGAATCATAATGTGACTATGGATCCAATCTTTAAATGCTCCTTAGGGAGCTTCCTCTCCATAACATAACCTAGAGTGGGGCTGATCTGATCAGTTAAACAGTGAGACTGGAGAAGTTGCAAAATGTAATTGTACGCTTACCATAAAAAATATCTCAGCTTAGCCCTTTTTTTCTTATGTTAAGTATTAGAAATTATCATATAACAGATATTACATAAGGTGCTCTGCTACATCAGTGATCCATATCTGGCTATTTCACTCCCTCATTGATTCTCCAATTGAATTTACAACGGCTCTTGGTGGAGCGCCCGGTCGACGAGTGGGCCGCAGGCTGTACTTCAGTTAGTTTCAAACTAGTCGGATTGTATTTACGTTTTGTTATTAATAACTTGGCTCCCAAAAAACAGCATATTCTTACTGTTACATACTAAAACCCCTCTAATTGATTCTCGCCTTTTTGTAACAAACTCACCCAATTCGTTTCAATAAAAGACTCTACAAAATAATAATATATGTCTATTGATACGATAGATACCACTGCTCTCCAGGAACAACCATTATATACTATCAACATAACCGAAATGAAGTGGACTAATATACACCTAGTTCCCCCCTGCGTGAGTCTTCACGTGCTGCCCCAAGTTGTCGCTTCTGCTAAACTTCTTGCCGCAGATGCTGCAACCAAATGGCTTCTCGCCCGTGTGCAACGACCGGAAGTGTCGTTTCAAGTGCTCCTGGCGCTTGAATTTACGTGGGCACAAGCTACAACTAAAGATCTTGCTTGGGTCGTATTGCAAGCTTGGCTTGCGGCCTCTACGCAGCGGCTGCTTCACCAAAGGTAGCATCATCAGCTCTGTTCCGTGCGCCGACTTTGGCCCGCCCATCAACCCGTTCTCTGCGATGGTCTGCACCGGCAACAGAAGAGATTTGGATTTTTTATGCAACAGCTCAGACTTGACGACCCCAAGCTGCTTATTGGTCAACTCCGCAGAGTATATGCTTGTTGACCCAGTCTGCGTCAGGAATATCAGCAGACCGTTTGCCAGCGCCACGCTCAAATTATCCATACTCAGAAGAGGTTCATTCTCATAGACCTCACGCTTCTTCAATATAGGCAGCTTGAGCTTTGCGGCCAACAGCAGGACCAGCGACTTGTGCAGGGGCTTCTCCTGCCGTTTAAGCTTGTCCTTGAGACTTGTCTTAGACGTCTTGTGATTAGGCTTCTGCGCTACGTCCTGGAAGAGCGCTTTATAGTTTGGCGCATCCAGTCCACTTTCCAGTGGGCTCTCAAACTCCTTATCAAAATCATCACCCAAGAGCTCCAGGAGATCTGGGGTTGCAAGCTCGTCCTTTCTAAGAGGCCCGAAAGATGCAATAGGCAGCGCAAGCTTCTGAGGGTTGATAGTCTGTTCAAAAGGGTTGTTTCCCGTCCATTCACCATCAGACGACCCAGGGCGCTCTTCCATTGGAGGAGCCAAGGATGCTGCACTCTCGTTGGCGAAGAAATAGTTTTCAAAGCTCTCTGTGTCGCTCTGCTCATCAGCGCCGGCGCCAAGAAGCAGAAGAAGAAGGTCTGGCCGCGAGTCACGAGCAGATGCCGGACCAAAAGTCGGAGCTACAGGCAGAAAGCTGCTGTGTGCAACCCGCACGTGTTGAAGCGGAAGTTGGCGGCGCATCTGGTCCACCGGCGTGTTGGCTGCCAGCAGCATGCGCCGGTCCAAGTCACGGAGGCTCGTTGAGCTTGCCGACGCCAGCTTGCGATGGGATTGTTTGGTTACTCCCAGGCGCAGGGCTGACGCCTTGTGCTTTGTAGGTCTACGCACGTCCTGGTCGGTCAGAAAGTCCAACACCAGCGTTGAAAAGATCGGCGTCTTCAAGTTGTCGTTGGTCTTGAAGTCTCTTGTGGTGGCTGGAATATCGAGGCTGAGCACAGGTGGCTTGTGGGCAACGGGCAGCATGAGCAGAGTGCGGCCCATCATCAGCAGCAACAGTGCATCCTTGTGGTGCACTGAAACACGGAGCAGGCTGGGGCGAGGTGGCGGGTTTGGAGATGGCGTTTTGGAAGGAAAAGTGAAGGATTTTGTGTCCAGGCTTACGCTGAGAGAGTCCACAAAATTAAGAGGCAGTCCTGCGCGAAGTTCTGACGGAGCCACAGTGGTTCCGTTGAGGAGACCAGAAAGCATCGCATCATCCTGGAGCATGTAGAAGCCGTTGTCCCCCGATGGTGGAGGCAGAATCGACACATGCAGGTCGGGGGTAAGCGTTGGCAAGTCTGGCATGGGGCGTGAAAGAGAGTAGTCTTTAGGAGCTGCTGGCGTGGAAATGGAAGAGCCGTTCTCTGGAGAAGGGGTGGCAGTATTCTTTGGGTCAAGCTCTGAGACCGGCGCGAAGAAAGAATCGAACACCAGCACGTTTGCGGCGGTGGGGGGAGAGAGTAGATGGAAGCTGTAATTTTCACTGGTCATGTGGATATGAGGTAAGCAAGTCTGCTTAGAGAGAGGAACACGGTGTGTGGTTCGGATGTGTTGGACAAGTGGTAAAAAAGATGGAAGAAAGGTAAATTATTGGCGATATATTTGGTGTTTCGTGGAGTCTCCTTGGGTGTGGGTCTACCGGTATATTTTTGGTGCAGCAAAGATCTGGTACGATTTTGCCGATGGTGATTGGTATTTGAAGACGGAGCTGTGTCAGTGCTTGTCTTTTAATTCGTTAATGTGACTGCCCACGCGGCTCGGATTTCGTTTTTATTTGTATAAAAGTGTGGTATGTAGAAGCTATTAATACCCGTCAAGCATGCATATGACGGTTATCTTAATTATATCCGGATAAAAATAGATGAGCATGCTCGGTTCACTAAAAGTATACTGTGACTATGTGAGGCAATTTTGATGATATTCCTACTCTATTCTAGCCTTTACTGACCACTTACTGTTATCTGTTCATATCTCGTCTGTATAAAGCAGCCTTGCATTATGCATGTACAGTCCGTCCGCCCACTGTGGTGGTCCTGTCGTCTCGAGAGAGTCCTAAAAGTTGCGTCGTAAAAGTATTTCTGTAAATCTTTTATGTCCTTGCAATTGTGTACTATGCGTTGTTTGGTAAATGGATCCTATCAGCCGTTGTAAAGCCCAAATTTCGGTATGAAACAAAATTGCGTTCCGGCAATAAGCAAATCAAAAATCAAGCCACCGTTAAGCATTTACAGATCATGGATACTCGACTTATCTCTTTCTATTCCTAATAGTATTAGGCCAAATATTGAGTCTGTATTTCTACATATTATCTAGCATTTACGAGCATATTTAGTGTGCTTGATAGGCTAAAGCCGATCTACAGACGATATCGTATATACAGAACAATCAGCAAAGATTCATCAAAGGAAAACAAGTTTCTCTGGTTTCTTACCTTTAACGTATCATATCTTTTGCAGTATCGTTAAAGTCTGTCGTCATTGTAGCGCTTAAAAATTGCCTCATAACTGCATAGACTTTAAGAGAACTTGCTACTAAATCGCCATAGGAATGCGCTGACTATTCCGTCCGAGCCAATCAGATCCATGTGTTTCTAATAATTGTCATGGTAACGTGATAGTGGTGATTGACATCATCTGTCAATTGCTTCCAGTGAGTGCTTTATCACCGGTACGGAACAGAACCCCTTACAAGCCACCTACAAGCCACTAGAACTCATAACTAACTTCAACTATTTGAATCTAATGGGCTCAAGGTTCCGCTCCCCTCACTGGTCATTATCTCGTCAACGATGCTCACCCAGTTTTATCCATAAATGATTCTCTATTTGAAAGCTACAAAAACGATTTCCAAAGCTAAGAGCAAGGAATAACGAAGAGTTCAAGATTCTTTTAAAAAAGAGGATAATTATAAGCTTTGGACCGCTGTAAGGCTATACTCACTAGCGTCTCCTCACGTGGCCAAATCAAATAAAACGCACCATTCGTAAATACGTCTGATCAATCGCCCAAAATGTCGCGCCGACAGCAGATGAGAACTCAAGATGAGTTGAAACAAATCATCAACTCTCCGGCAAATAATAATGAATGCGGAGAGTGCAAGGCGACGTTTCCAAGTAAGTGAAATACCCTCAGTGAAGTAAAGAATAGCCAACACGCGTGAAATTTTAGACGAAATAGTATGAAAGCTATATTTGTCGCTTGTTTGATCGAAACCCTTTTTGTTCTTATACTGTTTGAAAAAGGTTAAGGTTATGAAAACTGTTTATATTCAATCTCTATAGCTCTTCTGGTTGTTTACATGGTGTCTATTTGAAAATCGAACATATATATGAGAAGTTGACACTTTCAAATGTTTACAAGCATCTTTCGTTTTTACTAACAAGCCTGGGCAAGTTACTCGATTGGTGTCTTCCTCTGTGGTCGGTGTGTGTCATACCATAGAAAACTCGGCACACACATTTCCAAAGTGAAATCACTCTCAATGGACACGTGGAGTGAGGACCAAGTGAGCCGACTCCGTTCTATTGGAAACAAAACAGCAAGCCAGCGGTGGAACCCTAAAAAGGTGCCGTTCCCCTTTGATGAAGACGATACAGCATCCATCAGAAAATGGTTCAACGACAAGTATGTGAACCGGCTGTTCACCAACGGCGATAGCCCTGACCTCGATAGTGGGTACGGGTCTGACTGGCCTCGTCACAGATCGAAAAACGCGTTCTATGAAGAGGAGGACGTATACGAAAGCAAGCCACGCAGCAATGGGCGCTCTCGTGCGCGCTCCGTGAGCAATAATGACGAGTTTTTTGAGGACAATTTGTATAGTAATGATGCAAACAACGCACGCGACTACTACAGGAATGGTGGACGGGATGAGAAGCCTAGACTGAGAATGAGCCGCTTTGGCTTTAGCAAGCCGGGGTTCATGGGTGGAGACAAAAGCGAGTCTAGACGCTCGAAAAACAAACCTGAACTTGCGAATTTACCTTCTTTGGTAGGGAAAGAACCCTCGGCATTTGAACTCGAGGTTTACAGTAAAGAGGCACGTAGGTTTGCGAAAAAGACTGGGATCAAGGATATGGACTTGATCATTGAAGCACTTTCTTTGGCGCACGGTGACAACTACACTGCTTTTGAAATCATTAAAAAACATAAGAAGGGTTCCAGAGGGAAGAAGCCCTCAAGCTCCCGTTCGGAGTCGAAGCCTGCGCTCCCTAAAAGAACCACGGTTCACAAGCCTGTAAAAGATAGTGATTGGATGGGTAATGGTGAGAACTTGTTAAATGATGACGACATAGTCGATGTCAATGACAAGGTTCTGAGACCGGTCGCAGAGCTTTTTGATGGAGATCACGTCACTCAGCCAGTTCAGCAGACCGGTGTGATGGACCCAAACACAGGCATTGTATACGGACAACCATTCATGGTACAGCCTACAGGTAACCCGTTCCAACAGCCAACCCAACCATTCCAACAGATACAGCAACTTCAACAAGTTCAGCCTATAATGACGGGCAATCCTTTTGCGCAGCAAATTCAACAGCCTCAGGTTCCAGTGATGACTGGAAACCCTTTTATGCAGCAGCAGACCGGTCTCGGAGTCTCCCCAGGCATGACTGGGAGTATAACAGGTGTCTCAAACGGGCTAGGTAGTGCTCAGCAAACTGGGAACATGCTGTTGAACCAGCTTGCTCAGTTGAAGGAGCAAGAAAAACAGCAGCAAATACAACAACAGATGCAACAGCAGCAATTACAGCAACAGCAAATGCAGCAACAGCAAATGCAACAGCAGCAAATGCAACAGCAGCAAATGCAACAGCAGCAAATGCAACAACAGCAAATGCAACAGCAGCAAATGCAACAGCAGCAAATGCAACAACAACAGATGCAACAGCAGCAAATGCAACAACAACAGATGCAACAGCAGCAGCAGATACAACAACAGCAGCTCCATATGATGCAACAGCAGCACGCAAATCTGCTGCAGCAAGCCCAGCAGATGCAGCAACAGTATGGGCAGCAGGCGCCTAACTTGTACCAAAACACGGGTTTCTTTCAAATGTGATAGACTAATTCAGATATGTTTATACTCTTTGTAGATTTTGCGGTTACTCAAACGGTTCGTAATCATTTCATGTTGATCTTGAGTATTCTTCAAAGTAATCATGGCTCCTCGAAAGAAAAATTTTAAGACTTGACGTTAAAATGTGGAACCTACACCTCAAATGATTCTCGATGCACTTTCCTGCACGTCATTTATGACAGGCAGATAACAAGTGGCAAGTCTAAACATACTAACTTGAAGGATCGATGTAGTACACTATTGTCACGATTTGTTTTTTTGAATCATCAATAATGTATGTTTTATGTGTTACACTTTCTTTATATTTTTTGGGTCAAACCCAAAACGGAAAAGTAGCAAAATGGAGCGAGAATAGCCAAAACACTCAATTTTTGCGATTTGTGTGAAATTCTAAAGATTTTCCCCGTCGAGGTTAATGGCCTCGTAACCTCATAAACCGCTTACTTAGCCGATTCTCCCCATCGGATTGAACTGCCTGGTTTCACTTACCTGAGTATAAATATAATTGATGGCCTAAGAAATACAATATGTCCTCTGTTGTCGCCACAGATAAAGACATTGGTCCTATCCGCAACCCTCTTTATACTGAGAATCTCAACAAGTTTCTCGGTTCTCCATTAACTGCAGAGGCTGTGCACATAGGCCCAGGAGTTTCCTGGCCCATAGTACGCACCCCTGTGACTGTGAAGCAGTTCAAATATGGTCAATCAAACCCAACATATTTGGTCACAGATCTGGCAGGCAAGAGACTTATTCTCCGCAGAAAACCTAGTCCCAATAAGGAACTTCTCAGCAAAAAGGCCCATAACATAGAACGTGAGTTCTGGATCAATTTCGATGTCGAGCGATTAAATTTGGAAAGGGGCTTCAAAGTACCAATTGCTAAACCCCAAGTTCTATGTGAAAACGAGTCGATCTTGGGCATGGTTTTTTATCTCTCTGAGTTTGTAGCTGGGCATATTTTCCACGACCCAGGCATGCCGTCTTTGAACGACTCTCAGCGAATGAAATGTTGGCAGAGTGCTGTTAAAGCCGGAATTGAGATTCACCAACTTCCTGCCACTGAGTTGGTCCATTCGTTTCCTCAAAAGCCAGGGAAAAAGTCTGCGCTGACATATTTCCAACGCCAAGTTAGGGCCTTGAGTGGTATAGAAAAGGCTCAGTCTCTGCAACCGAAAACTCCTAGAATCTACAAGTTTGACGAGATTTCAAAGTATCTCGTGGATCACCTGCCTGAGGATCCTAAAAATACACTTTTGATTCATGGAGACTTCAAGATTGATAACTTCATTTTTGACTTAGATAAGTGCGAGGTCAAAGCTGTTCTTGACTGGGAGTTGGCAACGCTTGGCTCCCCAACTTTTGACTTAGCAAACCTCTTACAGAACTACTATTTCCCGGCCCTGTTTAACAAAACATTCCTAGATATTGATCTCAAGCCAAATACTGTACATGTGCACAAGGTGTTGAAGTACTATGTGGATGCTGTCAGAGATGGGGCTTACAAGGATAATAATAATCTTAGAGAGTGGGTATTCAGAAACGGTACAAAGCAGATGGAGGATACAAGAGGAAGTGACACCATATTCAGAAATTGGACATATTCTAAGGTATTCGCATGTTATAGATTGTCGGTAATTATGCAGGGGATTCATGCAAGAGTTGTCGCTGGAACTAGCAGCAGCGGTTTTGCAGAGAAATATTTGGGGACTTACCATCTTTATACTGAATTGGCCGAGAAGCTTATTAACTACTCCGAATCAAAATTGTGAATACGAGTGGATTTCTGTCAGCTTCAGCGTTGATTATAGTGGATTTGAATAATCGAAGAGGCGTTCCATATTGGAGCTTAAATCCGATTATAAATTTCTCATGAGCCAGAATCAGATCGTATATGGAAAATTGTGAGTGGAATGAAATTCAAAGTAGTTTCGATTATAACGAAAATTTTGGAAAACAATGTAGCTTAATCAAATATTTTTATCCTATATAGATATCGGGTATTTACATGAGGGTTCTTAGCCTTCTCGTATAAGCACGAATTGGGCATAATCATCACGGCGCTACACATCCAAGCCTCGTAAAGTGAAAGCATGTCTCAAAACCTCAAGCATATACGATCGGGGTATCTGTCAGCTTTTGGAAATAACAACAATAGTTATACCAAATTCGCGAGAATGATTTGGATCGGATGCTGCCATCCACTTGTCTTGGCTGCGCATATTCGCAAGTTGGGCGTCTCTGACTGGGATCACGGCCCTAACTTGCAGAAAGAACTAAAAATGTCTTGAAAGTGTAGTGAGACAAAAATTATTCTGATCACCCCGCAGATTTGAGACTGTATAAAAGGATGTTTATATCCAAGCAAATTCGATGGCAATGTACGAATCCCTCGGGATTCTTGTCGGGATCGGAAATTTTCTACCAATGCAGCGTCAATTCAAATGGGTGCAGATTTGATATTGTAGTAGCCAAAGAGCTGAATCTTGAGCAGCTTTCCGATTTTTGATTGGTGAAAGCCTGAAATTTTCAAGACACGGCCATGATCATCCGAAAGGATCGTAGCGAGATCACGCCCAATCTGATCGCCAAGTTCCTGCAACCAGCATGTGTTGACATACGGTGATAAGATGCAGGTAGTTGCGCTTTTGAAGCGATACAAACCGCTTAGAAATGCAAAGGGACTTGTTACTATAAAGTTTTTAGTTAGAAGCAGCACCTTCAATTTGGGTTATGTGTTTGAAGTTTTGAGCACTTCTCCTAATAAATGACACTTTTCCTGTCAGTACAATTGTATGCGAGCAAGATCTGAAGCAGGGTCATCCTTGTGTGACGTAGATACCATTTGACTTCATATGACCATATGGGCTCCTATAGGTCACAAACAGTAGCTCAAGTGTGTCCATCTGTATAGCGAAATATACATTATCAGTGCCTTCACGCATCGTTATATGCCCTCAATTGCGATTAGCCACGGCCGCTCCCACCCTGGAATTCAATTTACTTTGACGACATTGTATCCGTACTAGATCTTACATCCGACAATTCATATTACAAAACTTTTACTATTTAAAAAACAAATTAGATAAAAAGTAAGCGCCCTCGAGTCTCCAAGTCCACGGCTTGTTCCCCCTCTCCACCGTGTATACAGCCCCTACTTACCCCCCTGCATTCCCTGGTTTTTCAAATAATACACATTTCATCACCTCAATGCTGAAGCAGCCGGACCAAACACTCGAGCTACAGCACCTCCTGCGCCTTAAGCAGAATCTTATAGACGAACAACACTTCATCCGCGCCCAATTCGAGACCCAGATTGCCCTCCTCAGGCTCCGTTTCAAACTTCAGCTTCATCTGTGTCAAACCGAGTACGAACTCGGGCAGATCCAATTTCGCTACCAAGCCGAAGCACTGTTCTACCAGCTCCAAAGCCTTGGTATACCACTTCCAGATAAGCTTCTTTCGTTCAAAAAGCCCCCTCTAGAGATCAAGGCCGTGAGAGACTCCCTGAAGATCTACACCATCGAGAGACCCAACAAAAGTCTTCTAGAGACCCTTGAGATAGACCCAAACCTCTGGGACCAAGACGTAGCACAGCTTAGTCTTCTGGCCGCCAAAGTAGCAAAGTTAAGACAGCTGATTGGTGCCCACGTGCAGAGCGCGTTAGACCTGTTAGAAGTGCCTCTTGGAAATACGGACGACCTTGTGGCCGGTCTTCTGGACCGTGTGGTTGGTGAAGTGGTGGGCAACCCAAAAAAGGTTCACAAACTGAGCATAAATGAGATCTTAAATCCTGTAGACGATGGCAAAGAAAATGAGGTACAGGTTGGAAAGAAACGCAGGGCCAAAGAAATCAAAGAAGATGACCGTACCACAAAGATCCCGTTGGCTAGTATTCTTTCTACCGCGAGTGATGAACGAAGAAGTATGTTAAAAATATCTTCTGTTTTGAATGAGGAGCGCAGTGGCTATTACTTGGATTCGGGAGAAAGTGAAAGCGAAGAAGAAGACACTGAAATATCTTTATTAGGAAGAAGAGCCGAGAAGAGCAACAAGGCGGTAGATAGCGACAGTATCGGTACTTCTACAAGGCGTATCAATAAAAGTTATCTGCCTATAGAAACGAGGACAAGGACTCCTAATCAGACTCCTTTAATAAAACAGGCTACTGTCGAAAGAGAGTTCTCTAGGATCACTCCTCTGCAAGTTAATACGTCTGCTAAGGGCTCCCCAAAAAGTTCTACTTTCTCTACTCCTAACCCAATTCTCTCTGAGCCAGAGCCTTTGATTGATTTACCAGAATCAAGAGGCGAACTCAGTTCCCGGGAGCTTAGTTCTAGAGACCTCATTGCGCGTGAGCTCAGCTCCAGAAGCCTGGACTTTTCTAGAGGCCTGGATTCTAACAAGATTGACCCGAAAAACTGGGAACTGGATCTTCCCAACCTGAAGGACTCTGATCTTAGAGAAGAGCTCGATCAGGACCCTGAATTGCTTGCTTTACAGGCGCTCATTCCTAAAAACTTGAAGGAAAAGCTGCGAAAGGATCCTACAAAGTATAATTCTGCGAATTTACTCAAAAAGGATCCTCTTGACCTCCGAACATGCCCAATCTGTGAGCGTAAGTTCTACAGAGCGGAACATTTGAGAAGACATCTTACTAGTGTTCATAATAATGAAAAGCCATTCACTTGTGAAGTGTGCAACAAGAATTTTACACGAAAAGACAACTTGCACCAGCACCAGAGACGCAAGCACGATGAAAGGGAGACCAAGTGAGATTTGATGCTTTTTGGAATGTTATAGAGTCTATTATACATGATGATGTTCTGTAAAACCAATTGTAGCGGGGATCATCCATTCCCTAGATCTACCAGTTCCTGCAATTCTTTATTCGGAATTATCTAGGATATACTAAAGCTCAGACCTTTTCGGAGTCCGTAGCTGGGCCAACCCTTTTTGTGCACTAATTTCACTACATTCGCCTCTCCCCTTTGATAAAGGCTAGATGAGGGGTGATTATTCTCCGAGGACCCATGCTCGCACGGTATCTATCCCGATCTATAGATATGCCACCTTATCCTATGGACCCCCGATCGGGCCTGTGTATAAGACATGGCGCATGTCTCAGATCTAGGATCTGCCAGACCCACTCTGCCATCCCAGATATTAAGGTGGATCTACACATCCCTCCACCAACCTTCTTAAGTATTTACGCCATAAATTGGTAATTATGATTGAACCTCATGGGATAACCTAATTCGTCGCGTTCAGGATCGCAAGTCTAGTTTTTTGCAAGGTTTTAAGTTTTATATGCCATGTTGATCCTGATATTCTTCTCCAAACATCAATTTATTTGTTTATATGAAACATAAGGGGGTCCAGCTGCAGATACTTTAGAAATTACGATTAGGAGAATAAGCTTTAGTTACAAAATGAAAAAAAGACTCGAGAATTGTAGATCGATATATGCAGGCTGCAACACAAATTACAGAAAAGACGCTTCTGTGGCGTGCTGTCAAAATGCACTCAACCTACATAAATAAAAGTGAACTTGTTAACCATATACCACAAGCTAAGTCTAATACGGTGCCACTGCCCAATTAAATTGTATGAGTTGTTCGTGAAAGCAGGGCATTTAGCTTTGATCCCAAATGGGAAGTAATCTAGTAGCTATCTAATCACTCTTAGACGAACTCAATCCCTCTGGAATATTCCCCAAAATCCCCCCAACATTCTTGCCTCCTATGCGGGAATAGCCTCCCGAAATCCACTGTGGCACGCTAACGCGCAACCCCCTTCTTATGTACTTTTTGAGTCCAATGAGGAGACCCACCACAGCAAGGAGAGCCACAAAGTAACCCTTAGCTCCATGCTGGTGGATAAGGTCCATAGGACGAAGGTACGTTCCGTACGGACTGCCAATCAAGTTTTTCTTCAAAGGCTTTACCGTGTAGCTATGATCGTGGAAACTCATCAAGGTGTTTCGCAAAATCCAGGGCTCATTCTTCAATGGTTTTCCAAACACATCATGCTCGTAGTAAAACTGCCCTGTGGTCTCAATTATTATGGCATCCCCTTTCGCGTAGTTCTCTCTGCCATCAATATTCCATCCGTGTTCACTAATAAGGTGCTTAAATTTGGCCAAATCAAGATAGGTGAACACCACATGGCCAGAATTGTCGTATCCAATCTCTTCGGCCATAGCATGAGTCACATCTACAGACTTTGCGTTCTTCTTGCGCAACTTGGCCACTTTCTCTGCCTTGGCCACTCTCTTCTTGGAAAGCTGCTTGAATACATACTCACTCCAGTAGTAGTGATAGTCGTGTGCCGCCAACAGAAGCTTGTTGAGCGCATCATGCGAAAACCCTGGGTCTGTGTTGTCAAAGAGCGCCACCACAACCTTGTCTACCATGCTGTTTTTGAGGTTGAAGATGTTTTTGAACGTAACCGGCGTTAGCTCCAGAATGAACGGGAGCGAGTTACGACGAATGAATGCCTCCACCAGCTTCAGATTACGAATGTCCTTAGGATCGAAGTTCTGGAACACATATGGAATGAGACAGTCATCCTTGAAGCCAATGATGGAAGGCAACAGAGTGACCGTGCTCAGCACAAAAAGGGCTTTGTCGAACTCCTTCACAGGCTCAGACTCATTGTAGTGAATGTAGCGAAGCATGTTTTTCGTCTGACGCTCAATGAGCTTGAGGAAGCCGGTGTCATTGCTCTTATAGAGATAGATATCTGGAAGCCGGGTCACAGGATCCAAGAGGTACGGAAGCACCTCGAAGTCCTCAGGAGTTGTTGGGTTTGTGGATAATTGCTCATCGCCAATGTTGTTACCGTAGTAGTAGACAAAAGACACTCTGTTGTCTCTTTCACCTGGCATATACTCTTTTGGTTCATTGATGAGCCTGTTAACAAGACGCATTTTCTGTGACAATTCGTACGGATTGACATCCTCCACTTTGTAGTTCTGGAGGAAACGCGAAGTCCAAGCAACAATATCGCCAGTATGAACCGCACCAGAGTACTTTATGATATTCCCCGCTTGTCTTGGCATGATCACCGCAATTCTAGGGTGTCTGTTGTGGTTCACCCCGAGAAGAAGATCCTTGAACCCAAGCTCCTTACAAATAACGGGACTCAGCTCGCACGTCACATGCGCAGTCTCAATACGGTCTGCAAGCTGGTTCAGAGCAATGTTCCACACGTTTCTGAACTCGTTACAGTTGTCGCAGTTTGCAAAGTTGTGGTGTTCATTAATGTCTGCAAACTTACCATCGGATGGGAAGAACGCAACCAAAACAGGTTGTTTCTTAGAGTATTGTCCGGCAAGAAGTTCAGCAAGCTGAGCTGAGTCGATGGGGCGACTCTGGCTCGGAAGGTTCAACTTATCCTTATCCCCAAACTGGTAAGCAGAGTCCTTGATGAAATCTTTAATGGCCTGTTCTGTTTTTCTTACATTCAGCGGAAAGCTCAGGAGTACTTTTCCTCCTCTACGGCCAGCATTCGGTCCGTAGATACGGACATTAGGGTAGAACTTGACACTCTCGCGGTCGCAAAGGTCTCCTTCCTCTACACAGTTTACTTGAAGCATATCAATGCCGAGCCGCTCGATCTCAGGAGCATAGTCGCGATAGACTTTCTTCCATATTGGTTCAAGTTGTTTACAATGTCCACAGTAGGGCAGAAAGAACTCCACCATGTGTAAGCCCTCGGTGAGCTGATCCTCAAATGTGTCCATTTTGAGTGTAGGGGGGAGAACAACGTCCGAGACATCATCCCCTGTGGCCGGAGGAGGGGCCCCCAGAACACCAAGCGGAAGTAGAAGGAGGAGGGGGAGAAGGAGCATGGGAAGTTGGATCTGAGGTGATATTTTTAATTTAAAATATTTCAAGTACATCGTGTTAATAATTAACAATATAATTCCACTAAGAAAAGTGGTAAGAAGCGTATTTATTGAAGATTTCCGTTTCATGAGTGTAGTTTTGAACTTCTGTCTCAATGTATCCGAGAGATCTTATTGTAGCTATACTTATGGAACCGTTATGCAGGTAAGGGTGATGAGCTAAGGGGCGTCTGATGAAATCATATGAAGGTCTTTAAGGCGTTATTTTTCAACTATGTGAAGGTCTATTTCGTGTGTCAAACAGATCTATGTACATTTTCAACTTAATTAGGTTTTTGTCAATTTATGTATGTTTAGTGATTGATTCATCGATTTACTGAACGCAACGTTAACATGATCTAAGATTATGAATTTTTGATCTACTGATATATGGTATACTTCAGAATGGGTTTATTGATAGATCTCATTTTGTGGTGGTTAGTATCATCTATAAGATTTTTTGAGTAAAACTCTGATTTCGGTCAAAATGAAGAAAATCAATTTCAAAATTCAGATAATAACATGATCAGATAAAAACAGTTATTTGATAGGAATTCTGAGTTTTTTTGAACTAAAACGAGGTTTTTCGAGAGATTCGATGACCCACGTCGAGGTTTCACGTCGTCTGCCCCATGCATTCGAAAATCCATCTTTAGTATCAGATGAGCACCATTTATAGGACAAAATATACTGAATCACTGTCATTCTGTGTACTAAGAATCTCAGAGTTAGCGTAAAGATTGATGTAAGGTGTGTGTTAGCCGTTATAGCTTTCTATATAACCGAAGGTGTCGCGTGAACAGAGCCTTTATCGGGTTAGCAAACCAGCCACAAAAGCTTTTGAACGAGTCTTGAAAGGATAAACTTTCGTACATATGTCTCTAATCTGGAAACGACCCCTAATATCGGAAATCACGCAACATAGTAAGCACCCCATAATTCGACCACTGCGCTTGGCAAAATTGAGTCCAGTGGATCCTACCCAAGATCCATTGCATTTCAGCACCAAAATAAACGCTTAAACTTCACGCTTAAGACTAATTTTGTGCTCTTAACTCCAAGAAGTGTAAGCTTGACAATTGGGCTAACATTATATCCAGTATATATAGCTTTGTTAACGTCATATATACATCTCAAGAGAACGTAGGTAAATTATTCATAGGAAAGAAGCTAATTTTGCCTATTCTAGGCACGGTTAGTCCTGCCTGTTTATTGTCGGGTAGTGTTCACCCTCAGTCCGATATAAAAGTAAAGCAAATCTTCCGCCATCCACCAAAAATCAAAATGTCCGAAAAACACCCAGGAGTTAGAATTTGCCAGCTCGTGAAATTGAAGCCAGAGGCTCTCGAAGAATACAAGAAGGTCCATGCCAACCCAGCTCCCTCCGTCATTGCTAGTCTCAAGAAGTACCACATAGAGGACTACTCGATTAATTACGCACCGACGTTCGACTTGCTCGTTGCCAATTTCAAATACACGGGAGACAATTGGGAAAGAGATAGCGAATTGATGAGTAAGGACTCTGGTAACTTCGAATGGTGGGCAATGACAGATGCCATGCAGGAGACCTTGGTGGAGGGCTCCACCGGGTCTAGAGACAAGAAGGGCTGGTGGCTCTCCTTGGAGGAGGTCTTCAGGTTTGACCACTGATAATTGAGTTACTGAATTTACGTATTGTGAGGTTGTAGTAGGTATTAGCGTTAAGGATATATGGGATGAATGCGATCGTTTAAGTGAAGCATCTCTTAAAAATTCAAGATTTAATTGTGCAATTGGTCAATTACGAGTATTGAAGTTCTGTAAATGGTGTATATTTTTTTATTGAGAAGATATTCACTGTTTTCGTGCATCTATCCGTTTATCTCAGTTCTGTTCCCCAACTGCACCTTTTCTTTGTTCTCTGTATGTTCACTTGTAGGACCACTTGTTGTATTATTCCCATTCTCTTCAGTTTCTGCAACCTTATGCCCCTTTTTAGCCAATCTCAAGATCTCCTCTTCGTATCCTCCCATCACCACATACATGACACCGCCTTCTGTGAGTTTTTCTTTACATACATTCTTCTTCACAAATGTGTCTGGCTCGGAGACACCCACAAAAACTGTTTTTATGCCTGCCTGAAGAACGCGTTCCACGCAAGGCAAGTTGCCACTGAGCCGCAAACTGCAAGGCTCCATAGTTGTATACAAAATTGTGTTCTCATGAATAGTTCCCAATTTTGTAATTGCATTCTGTTCTGCGTGTGTATTACCAGGTAACTCCCTAGAGTAGCCCTTCGAAAGCACGCCTCCTTTGCCTCCATCACCAACCAACACAGCTCCAACCCCATAAGCCGTGGTTGTTGGAGGGCACTGACCGGCCTCGGAAATTGCAAGCTTCATATATTTTCTAAAAGGGGTTAGCGCCCACTCTGGGTATGCAGTTTCGAAGCCCCACTTTGTAAAATTCACTCCATCTACAGTCCCATCAAAATTGTCTGTCTGGTATCGGAAAGCGTGAAGCCATATCCTGAGATCCTCTACATCTGGATCTGTGTATAAGTCGCTTCCACAAACAGTACACTGCTCACCTGAAAGAAGCTCACCAGTTGTGGAATTTTGGCGTATCCAAGTGGATGCAATTTGGTCCTTTCCAACTTGTAGAAGGCGCTCAGTGACTTGTGAAAAATCCGCTTCACCATTCATCCCAAGATTAGGTCCCCATATGAGAGGGCTCAGATAGATAGGGTCATTTGCTATAGGATGCCCAATGAACTGCAAATGTACACGAATTTGATGTGTTCTGCCTGTCAAAGGCTTGCACTGTATGATGGAAGTATCAGAGTCTGGGTCGTACGCAACTCTTTTAAATTGGGTCACCAGTGGCTTCCCATTAGGAGCGACTCTATTAAGAGTCAAGCGCGGTTCATACGTTTCTAGAGGTTGGTCTACAGTGGCTTCCACAGGAAACTCGCCCTTTACCCGGGCAATGTACCACTTCTCTACGTTTCTCTCTGTTAGCTGTGCAAACATTTTCTTCAGTCCAGAAACAGTTTTCGCAAGGAACATGAGACCAGACGTGAGACGGTCTAGTCTATTGCACGGGTTCGTAGATATGCCCTTTTCAGACCGAAGAATTTCTACTACACTATTGTGTTTATAGCGGCCACCAGCATGTGCCGGCATTCCTGCAGGCTTGTCTACCACAACAATATCTTCGTTCTCATACACAATCTTCACAGGGTCAGAACTGACAGGAGGCTCGTGTTTATGTGTTCTGTGGCTTATGAGATCACCATCTTTGAGTACATACAGAGCGGGCTGCGGAGTGTCATTAACCAGCACTAAATCACCATCCAAGGCCTTCTTGTATTGATCAGCACTTTTATCACGAAACTCTGCTGTAAAAACGTCTAGAAGAGTGCGCCCCCTCCATCTCTTCTTGCAGTAAGTGGTATATGTGAAATCATAGGGCTGTACCTTTCTGAGACCTTTTGAGAGAGTATATATAGCTGAGCTCTGCTGGGGGACATGACGCCTCACTTTAAATCCGTTTTCGTCTCTCTTGACGGTGGGAAGTTTGGGGTTTCTTGGTTTTTCTTTGCTCATATTATCAAGATGAAGTTCACAGCTTAACTTGGAGAATTTTGACACCCTAGAGAATACTCTAGGAATATTAGGGATTATTTTGTAAATTTTTCAATATAAATTCTGGCTTGGAGGCTTGACTGCAAATCCTTTCTTCGGTGAAATTTGTAAAAGAATTGATGCACAAATTCATTTTCCAAACATCACCATAACCATCCAAATATGTCGATGTACGCCGAAAGAACGTCGCTCTTCGGAGATGCGCCTACAAGAAGAACCAACCTTTTTGTCAACCAGCCTAAGCCGGTCTCTTCGCCTTATGAAAAAAGCTCGTCCGGTGGCCTCAGCCAAAGCACCATGCTGTCATTAGAATCTCAAAACAATGAGGAGGCTGAGCTGATACTCAAAAAAGTAGGCATGCTCAAGAGCCTTGGAGCTCAGATGGGTGATCAGATCCGCTCTAGCTCGAAGACTATGGATCTGATCAACGGCAGCTTCGATAACGTGAGCACACACGTCAAGTTGACATACAACAAGATGATCATTATGAGTCAGAACGCCAACATCAGCTGGAAGACATGGTTTTTGTTTTTCTTTGCTGTGTTTTTGTTTTTCTTCTGGGTGTGGATTTTTTGAACTATACTAATACATATCATCGTACAACTAAAAACGGAAATGCTCATATTCTGTATGGGATAACTTGTGATATATCGGTGCACTTTATTATCCATGGGCTTTTCGCACAAAGCCTTTGACAGATCTCAGAAGAGTGACGTGTTGAGAAGAAATAGTTTGGATTCACAAACTATCATAACACACTTCCAAAGATCAATTTAAAGCATCAATGACTGTTTCCGCTGCGAAATGAAACTTCTTTCACACAACATCTCAAAGAATGGTTCCTACCGGAAGCTTCCTACTTGCCCCTGAAGCAGAGGTATACCAGAAAGTTCAACTATGCCACACAAATGCGCCGACTCCCATGCACTTTTCATGATCTCAGCTGATAGTGCCCATACTTTTACATGTGCATCACTTTTGTACCATTTAGCCTTTATATTTGTTTAACTATTTATAGTCTATTATAATTTACTATGTTCAATTCGTCATGTCATTATCATGTAAACACAATGTGTAAACGGTAGAATACAATATAATACACTTCGGGGTCTCATAGTTTCCCCAAAACTTCTTGTAGCTCTTCGGCCAACTTTTCTATGTAAACGCTGTCCGATGTCCATTCACTCTCCATCACATATTCTTTTATTTGGTTTCTGATATTTTCGTACTTTGCTCTTTTTGAAAGCTTGAAATCGGGTGCCATAGTTAACTCTGTGCCCTCTTCGGGAAATCTGTGTTCGCATGGTTTTGTTTCGCTTCTTAACTCTTTGAGTTCCCCAGATCTGATTTCTTGTATTTCTTCTTCACTTTCTTCGTATGTGTTATTGAAAACGCCGCTCAGGGCAGATGCAGCCAAAGCGGTCATACTTTTAGGAGCAATCACAGAGCAACTAATAGACCCTGTGTCAGTTAATTTCTCTTCTTGTGGGACCTGAGAAACACTATTAGCAGTGAGATTGAGATTATCCATATAATCCTCCCCATATGGCTCCACAAACTTCACAAATTCGTTGTTGTACTCATTAAGATTGTTCGCATCTATGTACTTGTTCAAAGTCTCTTCTGAGCTTCCGCCAAACTTGAGGGGATAGCATTTTATCACCAAGAAGATGCCATTTAAAAGTGCACACAAGCGCTGAAAGCCATGGATAGAGAAATCAAGATATCGCCTATCACCAAGCATTTTGTTCAAGAAATTGAAACGCATGTCTTCTCTGAGCCAGTCACAGACATATTCGCAAGTTATATCGCCCAATATGTCGTATTTTGCGCCCTCCACAAAAAGAAGCATATCAGTTATGAGTCCGTTAAGCAAGAGCGCTATCAAATGAGCTGTGATGTGTGGCCCAAAACATGTTGAAAGCATCATACGACGAAGTTGTCGGGAGGATGATACACTATCAAATACAACAGAGAGCTGTTTCATAAGATGTGCTATCACAAAACCGTATCCCTCATTGATAGTGTAATCTTGGTAGTTAAAAGGAACAACGTTCATAGAAGGCGATGGTATCTCAAGAGGGTAAATGTAGCGTCCTGCTTCCATATTATGTAGCAAGAAGACAGCTTTATCGGGAAGTAACTTGAGGTCTTCAATAGCACGAAGAATTAGCATCTTCTGATTTTCTTTTGCTGTTATTGCATCTTGTTGAAGGGAAAGAATCAGACCATTGCATCTCACGTGCAAGTCCATAATGCTCATCTTGACTTTTTCTAGACTAGGCTTCTCTCTCATGACCTCGCTAACTAACTGCACAAACCTGAACTTACAGTTTGCAATTTCTATACGAACCTGGCGCTTTCGAGAAATATCTAATGCTTGAGGAAGACTTGTATCACTTTTCTCGAGGTCCACAGAGGGGATGGTACCGACCAAAGCCGCCGTACGCCATTCAAGGCGCACAACCTGCCACCATAGCAATCTGCGAAATTGGACTAACTCAGGATCAGATAGGCTGTGGTGTGCCACTGGATCGTGGTTGAGTCCAAAAAGAATGGCAATGCGCACGGCTTCAAGCACCGCATCTCGCAGTGGAGACGGGAGAACAGATTGGTGGAGTGTAAATAGCTGGAGATAGCGAAGTGTGTAGTTTTCCGAGGATTCCGGGAAATTGAGGTGCGTAAAGATTACATTGAGGACGTTATCATAGCGTTCAGCTCTTGAATCATGGGCCAGAAGAAGACTCCCTGAGAGGAGGACAATGTAATATGCTATGAAGAAATCTAGATTGTCGACGGTTCCAGGGTTTGCATGGAATTGTGTGTACTGTTTTGTGAATTCTGGTAAGTAGATAAGAGGAAGCGTGAAATCCGTTATTGAGCTGAATAACTCGAGATACTGATCTGATAGAGACTTATCGGGTAGATTATCGAAGATGTTTTCTGCAAAAGTTATTTTTGAATCTGGAGGAGATGGAGGAGACAAGGATACAGGAGGAGATGGACCAGCCTCGCCAATAGTATTCGTCGGAGTTCGAGGATCTATATGGACATGTTTCTCGGTTTTTTCTGATTTGGGCTTTCCTGGACGGCGACTGACCCGATCGTTCAGATAGTATTCGCATCGGAGATCAAGCTTCTTGCAACGCGTGCATATAGGGCGGTCTTTCAGGCACTTAATCTTCTTCGTGTGGCACGCAACACACAGGTGTATCTTGCGCTGGCGCACACGCTGGACCTTCATGATCCGACCATCATCGAGGTGAATGTTCATGGGTGAAAATTATGCAGATGCAATCTATTTAGTGATGCAAAGAGAAAGGCTCATGTAAGACCAGATGCGCACACAAAAGAGCAGGGCTGGTGATTTTTGAAATACATACTTCAAAAGCTGAGTTCTATAAACTCTCCGATTCGTGCTTTACCAAAGTTTGTCTGATAGATTTATGTAAAGACGTATTATGAGATGACTTGAGATGCTGCCCGCGTAACGGTCATTTGAACTCCGGGAATGAGAATCGACCACTCTCCCTTTGAAATCAAACATTGGAGAGTAAGTGCCCTGTTGAAAGAACGTTTCTTCAACCTTTACTGCTGACACAAGACCCAAATAGTAACAGTACGATTTGTAATCAAATGGAGATCAGAAAAACTTCAGCTTTGCTACGTCGCTGAATAAAATCGGCTACAAGAAAGAAAAAATACATACAGCCATTAATCATATATTGTCAAGAATGTAGACCAAGTACAATCACCGCCTCACACAAACTGGACATAAACTAGAAATTGTAGTGGATTCAGATCGAAAGAGGGGTTCAATCGAATCAGATGGATCACATGTGGTGCTATACTTTTTTTGATCTCAAAATCACATTGGAGGGCGATAGTTGTCTCTTCTCTTAAACTGTTTACGATCATTTCTGAACTGACCTCCACTTTTACCTCTACCAAACTGTCTCCCCTCCACAAAGCCTGGATCAACATCAATTTCTAAGACTTGGCTGTCTAATTTGCAGCCACCCAAATACTTTGCGCAGTCCAAAGCACCCTGTCTCTCAACGTACTCCACAAAGCAAAACCCGCATGGCGTTCTCTTGAACCGGTCAAGACCCATTATGATTCTTTTGATCTCTCCACAAGACTTAAACATCTCGTGGATTTGTTCCTCTGTTGTGTAGAACGAGAGATTCCCAACATAGACTGTCAGCAGAACCAATGATTTCTCAAGATCTTCAAGTCCAGCCTCCCCTTTCTTAGCCTTCTTGATAAGGTAGTACGACGGCTTGTCGAGCCTCTTCGCCGTGAACCGAAAGTCGTGTTTCTCGAGTTGTTCTATCACAGACATGATGGTTGTCGATATGTGTGGTCTTGGTCAAATTTACTATCGGTGTGCGGTTAGTAAGTGAGAGGCGTTCCATGTTGATATAGATCTCTGATCGCTTATAACTAATCGGGAGCATTATTCCGTATCTGAAGAATCTACTAACTGTCCAAAACTTTTCAAAAGTGGGAATCAGGCTGTTTTGTCACGAACAGAACTTACAATGTTAATGGCATGTAAAAGACCACTACAGAGAGCTATGAGACTACACTTATTAAAGAAACACAAAAAAATGATTGCTCATCTTCTAATTTCTTAGTTTCTATTTTCTGGAAGAGCTGTATAACGCTATCAAATGATCCAATTATATGACTTAAATCAAAGATGCAACTATAAATCTGTCAAATACGTAAGAACGATGTTTATAGTAATTTGTAATTCTATAACACATATAACAAGAGCCCGAAGTCTAATTTTCCGTCACTTACTTAAAAACGTTAGTTTTCAGTTCTGCGTGCTTCTGGTTAAATTATCAGATTTTTCACTTCTCCACAGATCCTAATGCCGCTTTCGATCGCGCCCAACCCAGGTGCGCTACGCACAGCGTTCTCAGGGCTCCGAGATATCCTTGAGAAGCCCGATTGCAGTGTGTCCTCGCGGTGCGAGGCCCTCTTGACGCTTCTCGAGGCATACACCCATGTTCCTCGGAAAAGCGAAAGAGAGGTTTTCCAAATCTTCGATCTCGCATTCTCTACCGAGGACAAGACTGACCTTCTCAAAACTGTGTTTCTGTTCTTCAGTCTGCTTCCTATATCTAAGCCGTACTCTGGTATGGCGCCAGTGGATCTGAAAATTTTGCTCTCGTGGCTTACGTATCTCCGCCGTTACGCCAGCGAAAAAGTCGATGTCAAGCTCTCAGAGTTTCAATTGCAGCTTTTGAGTCAGGTTCTTTTCAATTCACATGCTTTTGGTCATGGTAATGGCCCAGCTGAGTTCAAAAGAGTGGCTCGTTCCCAGCCTGTAACCGATATGAAACTGCTTCAGATCCCCACGAAGCTTCTCCAACTTTCTGTTCTTGCCCAGAATGACAGTGTGACCGATTATGACGCAGGTTACGCTCTCTATGCGCTGGAGATTCTCCTTAGTAAGAACCACAAATCCATGAAAGACATGCTCTATTGCCTAAAGTATTTCAACGAGTATTTTGTAAAGAAGTCTCCGTCTTCTTCGGTAGAAAAGCTTCTCCCTGACCTTGAAAAAGCCGTTCTTCGTTCCACAGAGTTTGTGGTGGGAAACGTGCTTCCTGGATTCTTAGCTGCATTCGCTAGCACTCATAAGGAGGCTTCGTTTTTGGCATTCAAGGGTACCGCATTCTCTAAGCTTTTCACCCAGCTTATTTCAAGCATGAAGTCGTCCAATTCCGCTGTCAGAGAGGCTTCTGAGACCTCATTGGTCGCACTTTTTTCTGTGGTGGACGACTTGCAGGGATCTAAGATTCCAGATGAGTTGGCACGTCTGTGGAAAAGCACATCGAACTTTGACCTCAAAATGGGTTTTGTGCGTCTTCTTAGAGCGCTTCCTGCCTCAGAGGCTACGGCCTCAAAGGCTGAGTCTGTCCTCTTGCCGTTCGTGACAAAAGACCAGAACGAACAACTTCTCGCTGAGTTTATTTCTCTGTACGTTTTCTGGGTCTTTAAACAGCCTAGTGTGTCTGAGAGTGCACTAAAGACCATCAAATCTGGACTTATGGACAAAAAGTTAACCACCAGAAAATACTGGTTCACCAACTTGGCTGATAACGTGAGGAACGCTGAATTCGTGTCAAACCTCCAGCTGGAGATGGATCGCAACACAAAAGAGCTTCTCGCTGCACCTGCAAAAGCTCCTATCGCGATTGGCTGTGTGTTGGTGTTTCTTATGCACCGTTTTCTCAAAAAATCAGATGTCGCGCTCTTTGAGGTAGTGACCAGCCCAAAGTACTACCTTAAGGTGACAGAGAGCGAGGTCCCATATTTAGTGGATGCGCTTTTCGAGAGTTTTGGGGTGGGAGAAGGCTACCCTGCTGCTCTCACATACACACTCACAACCTCCAACTTTGGTAAGCAAGGCCGGTTGTACGTGCTTAAGAGTTTTACTGAAGAGTACACGAAAGCTAGCGATGAGAAAAAACTTCAGATTGTGACCTTTTTTGTCGATTCTCTTGACCTGTTTCTTCCAAAGATCTCATCTGATGAGGAAGTCAAGAAGCTCGCAATCTCGATCAAGCTCGTCAAACACGCACTCTACACCTTTGCTAGTGTTTCTGCCGAAGATGCTGCTGTGCAGCGCTCTGTTCTCGCCAAGATTCTTGTGTTGGCCCACTACGAGAGGGCACGGACCAAGGTCGCGTGGGTCAGCTTGGTGCTCAAAACTCACCAGGATCCTGGTCTCGTGATGGAAGAACACTCAGAGGAGCTTTTCCTGAAACTCTCGGCGCGTCTTTTGACCCTTGACCGGTCCTCGGGTCTGGAGGACGTCATCGCATACTATGATGCCATTGTCGAGTCTCTTGCGACGGCCTCATTCATTCGTCCGGATCTCGTGGGTCCAAGTATCCTGGAACTTGTTCTGGCCGACTTCAACCATTGTGTCTCGAATCATGACATTACTGTGTGGAAGACACCTGAGGGTGTCTTGGCCCAGGACCCGCTCTCCAAGACAGAAAAGTATGCTGAGAACAAAAATAGCAAGGACTACGAGACCAAGAAGTGGGAGGAGCTGTTGACTCGTGAGCTTGCAAAGAAGAAAGGTGTACAAAAGAAGCTCACCAAAGAGGAGCAACAGGCTGTCAAAAAGCAGCTTGAGGAGGAGTCCAATACTCGTAAAAGAGTTAATAATGCTTACCTCAAGGTGTCTAGACTGATTGCTCTTATCTCGGCGCTTTCTGAGGCCTTGAAGAATAAGATTGCTAATGGCTACGATTACTGGCTTCAGCCTGCAGCCTCCGCGCTCACACAATATCTTCTGAAGTCCAGTCTTCTTGCAGATGCTGCGACATCAGCCTACATATCATGTGGTAACATCCTTCCTTATGAACCTCGCTTCCAGAAGCAAATTCCTGCGCTCATGTTGCTTTATTCAGGTGTGTCTGTCCCACTCTCTAACCCGGAATCTGTGCGCGTAGACATCCTATACTCCATGAGTCTCTTCTCTGAGATGATGCCGCTTGACGAGCACTGTCTCACATTTGTGTTACCGCTTTTGGAGACAACTATCATCGAGAAAGCTGCTGTGTTGAAGAAGCGAGGTGCTGTTGCCATGACTGAGTTTTCGGAGGCCGATCCTAACGAAACTGCCTTCCTTTTGTCTGTGAGCGTTATTGCTCACCATGCAGAGGTCTTCGCAGGGCGTGTTCCTCGTGAGGGTGTGATGCGTGCGCTTATAACTCTGTTGGATCAGGTCGACCGTAAGGAGGTGCGCGATGCGTTTGCGGCGCTCTGTGCTAGTGTATCGGGTTCTATGAGCGCGGGTGAATTCAAGGAGACTATGATTACGCCATTAGTACGTCTGAGTACGGTGGTACGTCGCACGCTTTTGGAGCAGCTTGATGAGGAGTTTCTCCTTGACTATGAGGAGCTTGTTTCTGAGAACTACGCAGAGCTCTGGGTTAATGTGTATGAGGACGATGAACATATTTCAGGGCTTGCTGGTGGTATTTGGGAGGACTCTGGCTTGGATGCCGATGGTCTCTTGGTTCTTCGTTTGCTCGACTTTGTGGGTGCAGAGAACGCTGGTATGCGTCACCTGGTTTCCAGAGCGCTTGCTGGAGGCGTGGAGCACGTGCCGGACTCTTTTGATGCTGTTTTTGAGCAGTTAATTGAGCTTTTTGTGGAATACTCTAAACCACCAGAGCCAATAAGAGACGCATTTGGACTCATCATCAAGACGCCCGATCAGCAGAGAGACCCATGGGAAGCAAGAGAGGGTATTGCACTCTGTCTTGGTGCATTGGCGCCCTTCTACACTAAGGATGCCGCGTTGGAGCTTTTCAAGCACCTCATTGAGGAGGATGCTTTCCTCGGTGACAAGAATCCAGAGGTGCACTCTGCACTTCAGAACGCCGGTGTTTTAGTGCTCAAGGCTCATGGGCGGGTGTTGTTGACAGAGTTGGTTCCGATGTTCGAGAGCCGGGTGACACAGGCCCAGGCCAAGATCAAGCAGCTGACAGTGATCTTCTATGGCGTGCTTTGTGAGCACATGGACAAGAAGAAGGACCAGGCTCTCATCCTGCAGGTTGTAGACCAGCTCGTGAAGACATTGGCGGATCCACAGACTCTGGAGCTTGTGGCCTTCACCATCTCCAAGTACATTGCCCCTATCGTGCCGCTCTTTGAAGAGCATCTTGGTGAGTACTTCTCTGTTCTTTTTGACGTGCTTTTTCACAGCTCACTCAAGGTGTCGCAGAGAAGAGGCGCGGCCTATGGTATTGCTGGCTTGGTCAAAGGGAGCGGCATACGCGCTCTCTCAGAGCATGATATCATCCGCAACCTTTCTGAGGCTGCTGAGGACAAGAATGACCCAAAGAAGCGTCAGAGTGTGGCTTTTGCCTTCGAGTGCTTGAGCAGAATGCTTGGACGCTACTTTGAGCCGTACGTGTTGGAGATCATCCCGCTTCTCTTGAAGCAGCTCGGTGACCATGTACAGGATGTAAGAAGCGCTGCAGACAAAACAGCGCAGATTGTAATGAAGAACACAACTTCTTACGGTGTGAAAAAGCTCATTCCATTGGCTCTCGAGAACCTCGAGGAGATCTCGTGGCGTCTGAAGAAGGGATCTGTTGAGCTTCTCGGGTCAATGGCGTACCTTGACCCTACACAGCTTTCTGCGTCTTTGCTGACGATTGTACCTGAAATTGTGGGTGTGCTTAATGACACCCACAAGGAGGTGCGTAAGGCAGCAGACCAGGCTATGCAAAAGTTTGGTCACGTCATCCGCAATCCGGAAATCCAGAAGCTGGTTCCAATTCTTATCCGCGCCATCGGCGACCCAACTCATCACACAGAGGCGGCATTGGATGCGCTTATCAAGACACAGTTTGTGCACTACATTGACGGGCCTTCACTCGCACTCATTGTGCATGTGCTCCACCGAGGCATGATGGATCGGTCGGCGGCTATGAAGCGTAAGTCGTGCCAGATTGTGGGTAATATGGCCATTCTTGTGGATGCTAAGGACCTTGTTCCATACCTCCCAGCGCTTGTTTCCGAGCTTGAAATTGCCATGGTCGATCCTGTAGCGATGACGCGTGCTACCGCTGCACGTGCTTTGGGCTCTCTTGTGGAGAAGCTTGGAGAAGAGCACTTCCCAGGACTTATTTCCAAACTCATGGGCACTTTAGGTGATGCTGCAAAATCCGGAGACCGTTTGGGTCTGGCTCAGGCCTTGGCAGAGGTGCTTTCTGGTCTAGGCGTGTCACGTATGGAGGACGTTTTGCCCGCACTCTTGGCAGGAGCTGCTTCCAGCAATCTCGCGGTCAAGAAAGGTTACATGCCAATGTTATTCTATCTCCCAGTGTGTTTTGGGCCGCAGTTTGCGCCTTACATCTCGCGTGTCGTGGGCCCTATCTTGTCGGGCTTAGCCAGCGATGACGACACTGTGAGTGATGCAGCGGTTCGTGCGGGTAAGTTGGTTGTGGAGAACTACCTGGGTAAAGCTGTGGAGCTTTTGCTTCCAGAGCTCGAGAAGGGGCTTGCTGATCCAAACCACAGAATTAGATTGCTGTCGGTGCGACTCGTGGGAGACTTGTTGTTCAAGCTTGGGGACATCTCTAAGAAAACCATTTCTGTCGGCGACGAAGAGGCTGAGGTTATGGTTGGGTCTGGTGCCAACTCACGTCTTGTGGAGGTGCTTGGCCAAGACACTCGTGACCGTGTTTTTGCCACATTCTTTGTGTGCCGTTCCGACACTTCAGGACCCGTCAGAAACGCGACCATCGAGATCTGGAATCCGCTTGTGGGCAACACTCCAAAGACACTCAAGGAGATCCTCCCTACTTTGGTTGGCATCATTGTGCGGCGTCTCGGAAGCTCGCACGACGAACAGAGACGTATCAGTGCGCTTGCTTTGGGAGATGTAGTTCGTCGCATTGGTCCTGCAGTTTTGGACCAGCTTTTGCCTACAAGTGCCGAAATGATGGTGCTGGGCGATGCGAATGCGAGAGAGGGTATCTGCGTGGCTTTAAGCGAGATAATGGCCAGCACAGCCGACTCCAATATTGTGGAGCATCAGGGTATGTTCATCCAGCTTGTGGCCGATGCCGTGATAGACAGCAACCCACAGGTGCGCGCTTCGGCTGCACACACTTTCGATGGCTTGCTCGGAAGTATAGGTGGTGCTGCTATTGACGGCGTGGTTCCACGCTTGTTGTTGTTGTTAGAGGACGGTCTGCAGTCGGAGAATGCCTTGCAGGCCTTGAGAGAGCTTATGCAGAGCAAGTCTGATGAGATCTTCCCTGTGTTGATTCCTCTGTTGGTGCGTCCACCATTAGATGCCGCCAAGGCTGCGACGCTTGGCGCGTTGCTGGAGGTTGCTGGAAGCGTGCTTTACCGGTACTTGAGCAGCATCATGGACGTGTTCTTGGCAGCTTTGGATGGCGGGTGCGCTGAGAATGAAAAGAATATTGTTCTGAAGAACTTCACACGCTTCCTCCTCTCTGTGGACGAGCCAGAGGGGTGCCATCCACTCATGCAGAAGGTGCTTTCCTTGTTGAAGAACGAGACCAAGGGCCGCAGAGCGGTTGTGTACGTTCATATGGCTGCGTTTTTCGAATCCACCTCGCTCGACTACTCTGTTTACACTGTGGATGTGCTCGAGAGGTGCGTCGGTGCTCTCGACGACCTGGACAAGGATGTGGTTGTCCTGGCTTGGAAGTCTTTGGACGCGCTTGTGCGCCACCAGACTAAGGACCAACTCGAAAGGCTTGTGGGCCCAACAGAAGCCGCGCTCCGTGCGGTCGGCTCTCCAGGTCAGGACCTCCAGGCCTTTGCTGTTGTGCCAAAGGGCCCAGGCTGTGTGTTGCCGATCTTCAACCAGGGCCTCATGTACGGGTCTGCTAATGATAAGGAGATTGCTGCTATTGGTATTGCGGACGTTGTGTCCAAGACTCCTGCCGCTGGCCTCAGACCGTTCTTTACCTCCATCACGGGTCCTCTTATTCGTGTTGTTGGTGAGCGCGTTTCTGCGGATGTTAAGGCTGCTATCTTGCTGGCTTTGAACGTGCTTTTGACCAAGATTCCACAATTTTTGCGTCCATTTACCCCGCAGTTGCAACGTACGTTTGTGCGTTCTTTGAGCGACACAACGTCGGAGTTACTTCGTTTACGTGCTGCAAAGGCGTTGGGAACCTTGATCTTGTACCAACCTAAGATCGACCCGCTTGTGAACGAGTTGATTGGTGGTGTGTCCCAGAGCGCAGACCCAGGGGTGCGCACTGCCATGATGAAGGCTCTTTTGGAAGTTGTTGAGAAAGTGGGCCTGAAACTTGGAGAGGCTGCCAAGTCTGGCATCTTGGAGCTCACAGAAGCAGAGATCTCTGGTCTGGACGATAAACAAGCTATTGCTTGTGCGCGTTTGATTGGTGCTATCTCTACTACTTTGAAACAAGACGAGGCAGCTCAGATTATTAAGGATAAGATCTTGAGCGGTGAGAACACCAAGTTTGGTGTGTTGACTTTGAACGCATTTTTAAAGGATCTGCCTAATACCGTGTTTGAGAGTGGCTTAGTTCAAGCTGTTTGCGGCTTCTTGTGTAACCACATTGCGAGCCCAGAGCCATATCTTTCGGAGCAGCTGATTATAGCCTCCGGAAAGCTCTTGCTTCTCGTCGGGGAGACCACTGCGCCTCAGCGCTTCTCTCTGAATACGAAGACTCTGAAGCCATTTGTTTTGGAGCCAGAGTTGATTTCAAACGTCGTGGAGCAACTTGCAATCGCTACCGTGAAGCCAAAGTGTGGTTCTTTAGACGCACGTAGATTGGCCTTGGTAGTGTTCAAAACTGTGGCAAGAGTCAAGTATGATTCTGTGGGTGATAACTTAGATGTGGTTGTTCCTTGTGTTTTCAGTTGTGTTCGTGACGTGATCATTCCAGTGAAGTTGGCTGCTGAAAAGACGTACTTGGAGTTGTTGAGATTAGTTCAGGACGAGACTTTGAAGACCTTCTCCAAGTGGTTTGAGCATATGAAGACAGAGGTGAGTGTTGACGGAAAGTCTATTAAGAATGCTGCTGGTATGCCTGTGATTTTGAGAGCTTTGGACGAGTACACTAAGAGAATTGGTACGAGATTGGCTAAGGTTGAAAGAGAGAGAATCGAAGCAGGGGGCGACGCTGAGGCAATGTTCTCTGATAGATTCGAAGATGAGCAGGAGATTTGGAGTGTGGGGAGTGTTGATATGTCAGAGGTCTAATTACTATTATATGAGATAGAATGTATGAGATTGATGTATTACTGTAGATGATCAAATTTACCAAGAGTCACTGAAAGAATGTTTTACGTCTGTTAGTCTATAGTTTTTTTTGGGCAAAATGTTGACGCGTTGACGTGACATGAAAGCAACCAGCATTCAATTGTTATCAACGAGGTACACAAGAAGCCTTTTTTTTTGACAGAATTGCAGGTCTAACATTTTTAATTACATTCACGTCTTATACACCCCTCAATCGTCTCTGTGATGAATCATGCACAACCCATGAGCCTAACGGTTTTGCCTATTGTTGATCTGAGACACCAAAATTCAGTTATGGGGTAAAACTCGCTTATTGACTGTGAGACACACTTTGAAATGCAATAGCTATCCTAAGGAATGAGCAATCCACTTTTCACTATGCGACTAAGCTAAAATGGTCTTATTAAGGAGCATGCCATATTCGGCATTTTGCCCGTGAAAGTCCGAGTTAAGTATGTAAATCAGCTCGAATTTACAATTAAAAATTAATACGCTTTTCAGCAACTTAGAAGCATTTTTTTACTCTCAAACACAACCGGTGGGGCGGTATGGGTTGTCTGTATATTAGTCATGCACGACAGTTACCCGGGTTATCCTTTAAAAGTGGCGAGATTCCCACATTCAAAATAAACAATTGAGTACATCGGCTTTGGACGTCAAATCGCAAATATTGTTCAAGTCAAAGGTTTATATAAAAATTTTATTTTAATCGTATCGTCCTTGCTTGATTTCAATACAAATTTCCGGTCCATCCGATCTTTGTTGATATAGAGTGGCGTTTTTAAAGAAAAAAGACACTCTAGCCAGACACGTATATATATTCAAACTTTTGAGCAACGCTAATAGATCAAGTCTATTTGCTACTGACTACAGCACGACCAAGTTGATTTGCCACCTGGCGTTATCTGTTTGTTTATTTCTAAAAGCAACACTTGTTTTTTAGGGGTACAGATAGACAATTTTCTATCCAGAAAATTAATTATTCCCACACCATGGCCGAGCAACAGGAACCGGACGTGGATTCCATCGTCAACAGACTTCTCGAGGTCAGAGGCTCGAGACCTGGTAAGCAAGTTCAGCTTGCCGAGAATGAGATCCGCTATCTTTGCACCAAAGCCCGTGAAATCTTTATTTCCCAGCCAATTTTACTAGAATTGGAAGCTCCTATTAAGGTATGTTTTGCCGTGACTTTTGTCGATATTTGATGATTTTTTGCGAAATTTTATGATCTTTTTATGATTTTGGTGTTCTTCAAAGTTTCACCTCACCGAATAACTGCCTTGTTTTTGTGGGTTTCATCGCTTGTTTATCGCGTATCATGAATTGAGCGAATTGGTTATTCTATCCGGCTGGTTCTATAACTTACTTGATTATTCCAATAGTTATTGGTTGCTTGTTTTTTGCAGTCCCTTAGATTCTATTTATGCTCGTGATGCACATGAGGCATAAATGTGTTGTCATTAGTTCCTTTATATATCCGGTTTGGTTCCACCATGAAAACAGAGGACATGCCTTGACACGTCGGTGAATACTCTTTTTACAGATATATCCTTAATTTGGCGTATGAATGACGCAGGCGTTTCATGTCATATATACAGCTACTAACCAGATTTGCGGAGACATCCACGGTCAGTACTACGACCTTCTTAGATTGTTCGAGTATGGTGGGTTTCCACCTGAGGCTAACTACCTTTTCCTCGGTGACTACGTGGACAGAGGTAAGCAGTCTCTTGAGACGATATGCTTGCTTTTGGCATACAAAATCAAATACCCAGAGAACTTCTTTGTTCTCAGAGGTAACCACGAGTGTGCGTCCATCAATCGTATTTATGGGTTCTATGATGAGTGCAAGCGTCGCTACAACATCAAGCTCTGGAAGACCTTTACAGACTGTTTCAACTGCTTGCCTATTGCTGCGATCATTGACGAAAAGATCTTCACCATGCACGGAGGGTTGAGCCCAGATTTGAACTCAATGGAGCAAATTCGTCGTGTCATGAGACCGACAGATATTCCGGATGTTGGTTTGTTGTGCGACCTCTTGTGGTCAGACCCAGACAAAGATATCACTGGTTGGTCGGAGAATGACAGAGGTGTATCCTTCACGTTTGGTCCAGACGTGATTTCACGATTTCTTCAAAAACAAGATATGGACCTCATCTGTAGAGCTCATCAGGTTGTAGAGGATGGTTATGAATTCTTCAGTAAACGGCAGTTGGTGACGCTTTTCTCTGCCCCTAACTACTGTGGAGAATTCGATAATGCTGGAGCAATGATGAGTGTGGATGAGAGCTTGTTGTGCTCCTTCCAGATTTTGAAACCTGCAGAGAAGAAGCTGAAGTACACGTATATGAACAACCTGAGATCCACGACACCTCCAAGAAAGCCTAAGAAGGTGACAAAGTAGAGAGGTGGATAGAGGGCTGTGCCCAAATTTTACTGCTATATTTATTGTTTATATATTATAGCCTCGAGGCAAATCACTGCCTTACTCCCTGCGTGGGGGCTTCCCGGAGCTTAGTGATGCCGACCCTTTGGCTGGATCCCTTTTTTGTCTTAATTTTGGTCTTAGTAAATGAATCCTACTGTATGTAGTTATTTCAGGTGATATATTTGTGGTGGTCCTTAAAGTAAGATTTGAGATAATAGTACGACAAGAATAAAAATTGTAGTTGGATATTTGGTTACATATGTTAACTAAAACTACAGCACTTACGAATGTGAACTGTTATGAATGACCGATTTGTAACTCAACTTGGGTTTGAATTCGATTGTGGATAAATTACGTCAAATGAAAAGCCATGGAAAATGTCCGCGCAGCCCTAAAATATTTCACGTGAAATGATCACATGTGCGGGACGCTATTTTTTGCGAGGTGCAGCACCCCCCTTTGGTGTGATCGATAATCTACAAAAATTTTGTAAAATCTTTCACCAAAGCACAATAATTCAAAATGGTAAGTGGAAATTTGAAGAAATCGATAGTGCTCTAAACAACGATATGTGAACAAAGATGATAAGGATCAAAAGGAAGATGTTGGTGTTATTGGGAAACTGTGATTTGGGATAAAGATGAAAATTAAGTGAGGCGAAAAGAGAAATGAACACCTACAAAGAGGTGGCAAAGTGTGATACGACGATGAAAAGGGTCTGTAAAAATTGTTGTTTGTCGGCGATCGAGATTTATTGGAGGCTGAAAATTGGTTCGAAGTGATAGCGTAATCAGGACTCAAGCAACTTGAAGAGTGAAGTGAGAAAATATCAAAGCGATGAGGATGGAGACGAAGGAAAATAGATCATTTCATATCACATTAGACCTATTGAAGACGAAAAATAAAAGTGTATATACTAACATCAGGTTTTAGTTGTTGACTTGTTGCACCCTACCCAGGAGTCCGAATTGAAAAAACACAAGTTGAAGACCTTGGTCCAGACACCAAGATCCCACTTTTTGGATGTCAAGTGCCCAGGGTGCTTGACCATCACTACTGTTTTCTCGCACGCCCAGACCGCTGTTACCTGTGACTCTTGCACCACAGTCTTGTGCCAGCCAACCGGTGGTAAGGCCAAATTGACCGAGGGTTGCTCTTTCAGAAAGAAGTAATTTATGCGGTGAAGTGACGAAAATATAAAAGCGTTGAAGAGGCATTTATGCGACTGCCTGGTCGCTGACCAGAAATGTTTGTACCATTTAATCTTGTTCCTGTTTGTATGTTAATATAGGCCAGGAGTTGATTGGGACGTAGTTGGTCTGTAATATCAGGCAATATTATGACAGCGATGAGATGTAGATTTATATAACACTAGCTTCAAGCTTAGGTTAGTTTGAATCTATTATATACACCTAAAACTTGCTGCGGTCACATCTTACTAGTGTGGAAACCAAAGTTTATCAAGTCAAACTATTGTAAGTCCTGAACATACTGAGCTCAAATTAGTTCAACAGGTTTCATTCGATCCTACTAATCAAATACTGCCTTAGTCAAAAGTTCTACGAGTTGGTGAGCAACATTCCCTATCTCTAACAATTCGCACACAGTACTAATAATCTTAAAAAGCCACTGGAAATGGTTGACTTGCTTCTTGTTTTTAAAAATCCTAATGCTATTATGTTTTCAATAATGACTTGTTGTGTATAATCTGTATTTTATGCAACCTAAGAGTATACTCAAAAGTTATAAACACATCTTGAAGTGTGCTCCGTATATTCAATCTACGATCTTTTGTGCGGTTCATCAGTGGTTTATCCTAGAAATGAGGTTCTACAAAATTACCAGCTTTTCGATCCCCTAATAATCAACGAATCAAACGATTGAGTTATGCCATAGCATCCTACTTAGCTCAACTTCAACACCCTATATTCATCGAAGCAGCTAAACAGTTATTATACCAGTATTAGCGATTGACCTTAAATACTCAATCGTCATCTCTTTGGCCTTTACGTATATATATCATATAATCAACAGCAGCTCAAGTTTATTTGTTAGGGGCGTTCAAGCTTGGATACTAAACCTTCAGACCTTCCAAAAAACAAACCACTACAAATGCAATACAACCGAAGATCAAAGCCGCCATAAAAATGCGTTTAAACCTATGTTCGTATATATATATATATAAGTAGACTATTGCAGCATTTATGTACACAGGGATTCCTTAAGCCACGTGACATTTTCACCCACTTGTCAAAAACACTGGATCAAATTTACATCAACGCACCATGCTCCTCCTTCCGTTCTTCTTCCTCGGGCTTTCTGTGGCGCATAACGTTCTTCTTCCCCCATACGGGAAACAGTGCTTCTTTGAAAATCTCAAAGCAAATGATGAGCTTGCGGTGTCTTTCCAGGTAGGAGACCGTAACCCACACTCCTCAGAGCAGTTGAACTGTGACTTCTGGATCTTAAATCCTCTGGGACTGATTGTCAAAAGAGAGGACAAAGTGTCGCACGGCGACATTCTGACTGTTGCTAAGACCAGCGGCAAATTCCAATACTGCTTCTCCAATGAAGGCCAGAGCATCGCAACAAAAGACGTGTCTTTCAACATCCACGGAGTCATCTATATTGACGTCAATGACCCCAACCTGAACTCTTTGGAAGCTTCTGTGAAGCGTCTCTCCCAATTGACCAACGAGGTGAAGGATCAGCAAAACTACATCATCATCAGAGAGAGAACGCACCGGAACACTGCGGAATCCACAAACTCCAGGGTCAAGTGGTGGTCTGTGTTCCAGTTGGTGGTGGTTGCCGTCAACTCGTTGTTCCAGGTGTACTACTTGAAGCGTTTCTTTGAGGTCAAATCGGTGATTTGAGTACACTGTTGATGTTGTACGATGCTATACAGTAATTTGAGGCTATGTATAGATTTTCGTAGATTGGTGGGCATACGGTTAAGGATGAAAACCGATCTGATCAGGTATTTTCACGTTGATAGCTGATTGTGTTCCAAGCTTGGTATTATTTGACTGTATGAATTGGATTCATGCTACGCCTCTCACTCACCTTTAATAAGAATGTGTAATGATTTTGGTATTTTAGGAGTAGGTCTATTATAGTGCATTCATGAATCCTCGGGACTCTGTAGAATCCTCTAAGATGCAATCAACAGTTTTGCATTGACAGAATATGTAAATCATTAAAAATCATTGTAATATTCATCCTTTGTCTCATAATATGATCATTTTTAACCCTTCTAATGTGTTTCGCCCATTTTATCCGGCACGGCCGTACAGGATATTCTGCAGATAAAATCACTACCCGAGCTATCAATCAGCCACGCCAATTTACGTATCTTCTGGAGAACAATCAATTGACGTCTCGAAGCGCTCGCATAAGCCAGTGCCAGAATCTGTCTTTTGTGGTTGCCCGGTCTCTAAAACCTAGGGTGTGAGTCCAAGACTCAAGTTTTGACAAAATGATCTCAGGTATCCTTCTTTTGGCTACAATAGATGGAGAGACCCAAATAGTGTTCCACTACCCCCCCTCTTCTTCCCCGTCTTCTCATATTCCCACATCACCGGTTGCCGCCCCCTTGGCCCCCACCAATCCTGTGTCCTCCTCACCATGCCTGTACAACGAGGACCTTTTTCTTCTGGATTCTGAGAACGACGCTGAAGATCCGTCAGAAATGTTGCTGGTCGACTCTGACGATATCAGGCCTGCACCGCGGCCACTCTCCGAAGCCGAGCGTGAGTATGGTTTTGACCTCGCCAGTGACTATGACACAAACAACACCCTTCTCAATGTTCAGCAGCTTGGAAACGACCTCTTTGTAGAAAGCATGCTCAATGATGAGTACAATCTCGGAAAGCTCAAGTATAAAGTCTCTTCTGAGTGTTCTAGAAGATTGGCAGAGGCAAGCATGCAGCAGGCGCGCGCAGGACGAGTTTCGCACCACAGATTCAACAAAGACAAGGGAAAGAAGAAAAAGAAAGAGATCATGCAGCGCTCAATCAGGCAACAGAGTATTGTCCACAAATTTTCTGATGAAAAAGACCTGGACGAGGAGCACAGTCCCACGACAACTATAAATCCAACTCACAGAGCCACTATCCTTACAGAGAGACTTGCGACAGTTTTTTCTTTCGAAGCAGATACACTTTGTGAGCTTCTAGCTCAACCGCCTTCTCACTACTATCTGGAGGTGAAGCTTGACGGCTTTTGTTTTTTGGGGCTTCCTAGAGCAACTCGTGTTGAAATGACGCCAACCCCCCGTAGACGGAGACGCCCTTTGCGTATGAAAGGCAAACCGAGGGAGCTGGAAGTCTCTGAGATCGAGTACTATTCTCCAGGTTTCCTTAGTGAGCACTCGGACTATCTGCGACCACAAGAGCCCGAAAAATCAGAAAGCGGAGTATCTCTGTTCTCAGTGGTTTTGGTCACAAATCTGCTGGGTGATAGCTATCAGCAGAAGCGTATGGAGCTTCGAGAAAATATTCTTGGGAAGATCACCACCATTCTCGAAGATCAACAACGAAAGGAACAATATGTTGAAAAAGAGGTCCGAGCGATTGTGGCAGCTAAGGTCTCTTTTATGGAGAAGCTCCATCTGACTGGACAATACGTTTCCAGCGGGGATTCCGCAGGGAGCAACTCACTGGATCGCAGCCTGCATGATGGAATTGAAGCCATTGATCTGTTTTTGACAGTTAAAAACTATTATGAGCGTATATTGGAAGCACTGTCCTTGGCCAAGGCTCTTTTGGAGTGCTATGACCATCTTCTTGGGTCTCAGATTTTCAAGCTCAAGATCAATGGTATCACGTTCTCCTTCAACATCCCTCTCAAAAAGAACTTTCTGCTTCTTCCGCACCCACTGATTCGCCTTAATGGCACGACACAAGATCTGGAGGCCTTTTTTCGAGAAATGCTGGTCAAGAACCGCAGACAGCAGATTTTTGGGCAACGGAAACAGCTCATCACACAAAACGTTCACTATATTGGTCTGTTGTTGGACGAAAGTTTTTTTCGTAATAGCATTTTTCCTAGTGTCACAAACCTTCTGAGAATCAAGAGTTTCTACTATTTGAACAACTTTCAATCCACTGGTATGGCTTATAACTCTGGTAAAGATGACAATATCACCAGAATTTTTCGGAACTGTCTGTATGAGAAGTACAGTTTGCTCATCATCGGCGACTTGGCTGACATTGTTGATGAGCTCGACCCTCATTTGGCCAAAGATTTCAAGTCCTTTATCGAGAAAATCGATGCTACAAAAACTTTGAAGAAGATCATGAGAGAGTTGTACGACGATCTTGATCTGAAGCAGTCTGGAAGCTTAGAGAAGGGAAGAACAAAGCTTGGTAAATACACACCTAGTACAGGAGGTGACAAGAAGAGCAAAAAAACAGAGAAAAAACCAAGTTTGCTTGCAGATCACCAGTCGGAGGCGTACAGAGAAAATGTGGTCATCAATATGATATACCACTTGATCTATTGGGAGAAGGTGAAGTTTGTGCTCCCCATCACCAAGAACACAAAATTTGTGATTTCTCCGTTAGCAAGCATTGGTACTGTCAATGAGGAAGTCAAATCAGAGGCCAAATTGGCAGAGGAATATGCAAGAAAGTTTGATGCAAAAGAATTTGACCAGCTTGATCCAGTAACATACAGCAAATGGATCAAAGGTATCAACCGGGAATTTTTAGATGAGTTCAAAATTGAATTTCCTAATTTGCCTCCATTGCCAGAGTTTTTGTCCTTCTTCAACAGCCTGAGAAGCTACTACTCTTTGAACCACGAGAACGCGGTCGCAACTGTGCACTTAGACGCGTGCTGCTGGTTGATGAAGAAGGGACTTATTGTGCAGTATTTCAACTTTGGTTGGTTTGTGTTGACATCGAATGTTAAAATGCAAGTGTTTGAGGATCTGAAGATTAATAGAGCTAGTAGTGATAGCGATGGTGCGCCGCAGCCAGAAAGTTGGTCAATGAGAGAAAGAAGGAATATCAGCCGGAGTGAGTCTGGTATATTCAGACAAAATACTGACATTTCCACGGGCTCTGCAGGTTTGGAAGAGAACTCTGTCATCCTCAAGCCTAGCAGTCCTAAAAAGTTTGAGAGCAAGTGTATTGAGAAGATTCTACTGAGAAGAAAGAAAGAGACGGCGACGATCTTGTATAAAATCTTGAAATACTTGGATGGCAAAACGCCTTTCGAGGTTATTTTGTTGAAGGAAAACATCAGAAGGAGCGATTTTAATGCCGCTATTAAGGATTTGGGAGAGCATGTTATCACATATTCGCATTGGTAATGGCTATGAATAATGAATGAGCTGCGTAGCTTTATATACCTACAATGTCCCAACCGTAAATGAATATATTAAAGAGTAATTAAAATGAATGAAGAAATCTATAAAGGAACAGTGCTCCTGTAAACGTTTTATTTTTTGCCCTTTTTTACCCCAATCTCGATTCCCCCCTCATCAGAAGAGGAAGAATCTTCGGTGGTCTCTGGCTGGATCGTGAGCTGAGCTGCAGAATGCGCTCTGTTGAACTTTGGTCTAGTGGCAGGTCTGGAGCTAGGGCCAAAAGACAAATGCAAGAGACTATTGTTTCTTTTGGCCACAGGTCTCACAGGCTTTGCCTGCTTAGTCTTTTTGGGAATAGTTAAGGGTAAAGCCATTCCTGGACCACCATTATCGAGAGCATTGGCAAAACCAGTGTTCTTGGTCACTGCGGTGTCTCCGTAAGCAGGAGAAAGCATCGCTGGGTCCAGTAATGCTTTTGTGGCCTGCTCATACAGAGGAACCCGCCAGCTTGGAGGGTCAAGAGGCAGAATAGCAGCCAGGGAATTTACACTAGAAAGATGCAGAACATTTGTATCTGCAGAAGTAGAGAAGTAGTCTGTCATAGGCACCGCGTTAGGAGACTGCGCAGCACTATGTGGAGCCGATCCAAACTGCGTTCCTCCGAAATATGTAGGAGCAGAGGAAATGGCAGGGATATTTGTGATAGCAGCTGGACTTGATCTGTGCTCTTCACCTCCCAGGTCGTTCTCGTCTTTCTCCTCTGCCAACCTCTGCAAACTCAACTCGTTCAAGTGCTTGGTCAACTGAGAGTGGAATTGTCTCTGTGTCATGGGGCTTTCTGGAGGCGTTCTATGAGGCGTGGCCAGCCCAGGGCTCGTAGGAGTTGCAATCCCAGACCACAATGCGTCGTAAACGTGCTCTCCATAATTTGGAGGCGCGACCAAATCTGGGCGTCCAGTTGCGGCATCGACAACGACACCCACGTCTCCTCCTTCAAAGAGAATTTCATTATCGTCAACCGCGGCCGCCGCTAAGTCTGTATACAGCAGCAGCAGCGAAGACTGATTCAGCTTCTTCTTCACCCGGACATTGTGTTCTGCCGAGAGCTCTGGGGTATTATCCAGGAAGTTGTACATGGCTCCTTGTTCGTCGTAGCGAGCACGAACAGGCACAAAGGGCAGAATGTAGATCATTATAGGGAGGGTTGCACGAAGCTCAGATGTGTGGCCGTTAGGATTTTTCAACGCAACCACAACCAGCAACTTGTGACGCACCTTCAAGTTCTTGGCAACAGTCACATCTTGGGTACACTTTGAAAGACTCGCAGGGATTGAGAGAGATTTTTCTAGGGTCCATCTGTCCCACAGAAGTCTCAGAAAGTACTCAGGATCAGCATGTTGCTGGGCTTCCTCCTCATTCCATTCATATGCCTCTTCTGGAGGTTTAGGGATTGTGGTCTCTGAAATCACGCGGTCATTTGTGTGTGCAACACGCGCGTTTTGACCTGTGAACAGATAGTACTCCATGAGTTTGATTGTGATTTTTCCCAAGCGAAGGCCTTTAAGCATAGGAGCCAAAAGGAAGTGGACGGGGCAGATCAGACCCACTGCCACTGCACGTGTGGGCGTGGAGATTGTGTAATCTATTTTGTTGGGCCACGAGTTATCAATGGATAAAGTCTCTGCAAGTTCCGCAGCATCAGGTGTAAGGGTTCGTATCACACGGAGGTGCTTAGACGCGGTTTTGCGCTTAGAGAATTTTCCCCGGTCAAGGGAAGCCTGAAGCTTGTATACAAGCAGACCGCCAGGCAACCCTTCCACCAGCTCTGGCATGTTGCCAGGAAGCAAAACCAGGAACGGGACCTCATGGTTGCCTGCAAGCAAGATCACATGCTCGCCGGAGAGCGCGGTTGTGGACGCAGACAGAAGCAGCAGCAGCAGCAGAGCCCGTTTGAGGAAGGATGATGATGTCTGTTTTTTCTGTGCGGTGGCAAAAGTATGTGCTTCTAGTCCATCCCAGAGGTGTTCATATACACGCTTCATATAACGCGTTGGTTTGGAGTATGTGGCGGTGGAGGACTCGAGATGATCGATCCAGTTGAGTCGAAGGTCTGCAAAGAGCCGTAAAGAAAGTTTCTTGATTGCCACTGGTTCAACAAACGAGAGAACTATTTTGCCCGAGATGAGGGCTGAAGGGGCTTCGCTTGGAGAACCTTTGAGAACCACAACGTCATGATCGAGGTTATCAAGACGGATCTCGAAAAGGGGGGTCGAGGAGAGGGTAGAAAGCAGAGTCAGAGTGCTCAGTCTCAGGAGAACCCCCATGGTGAACGATGAGATGTTTATCGGTGGAGAAATTAACAATTGTTGGAGTGCCTCGAACAATTCTAAACACGTGAGAGCCTAATGGACTGGGCGACGGGCGTTTCTTATTTTTGCGATAAAGAAACTTCGTCAACTCCGAGGAGATAGATGTCTGCCCGGAGAAGTATAAATTTTAGTGCAGCCCAACCGAGTTTTGTGAGGTCAGAACGCACAAGTATTAACTGGATTTTAAAAAAGATTTGATTAATATTTCAATTCAGGTTTGTAAATGTTTTTTACAATAGAGTGCATAACCTTACATTCAGATCAGGTTACTGCCCGTTTTTGGTACAGTTTCTTTTGTGAAAAGTTTGATCAGTAAGGGCAGTGAGCGAATATTGCGAACGTTTCTTTATTCAACTTTAATAGTCCTATCATTAGCCATATTTGCTACATTTATGCGGTGGTGAATTATATATCATTACCAGTGCACGGCTAGGTCGGGTGATAGTTCTTGACGTGACATGCACCAATTTGTGCTCATGACAGCCGGATAAACCCTATTAATCCGATTGTAACGGTGTAGATTGCATACGCATATACTCGCATTGGTAGTATGAATCAAATAAGGGTACTTAAGAGTTGTATAGAAGATAAAAACCGTAAAGACGAAGGCAATAAGCTTTGTTACTCACGTTCGGTAGAAAGGATCAGCAGCTGTTTTTAGCCAACCAAGTAGAAGCAAATATTCTGATGACTCGTCCGTCCTCAGGGTGAGCTTTAATGATGTAAAGGCCTAATAATGTGTGAGATGTATGTATGAATCCTCCAATTATGATTCTCTTGGTACGTGCTTATGTGCAGAGATGAAATCGTTATAAACTACATAGAAACTCTGAAAGATCTTTAGTGAATGTATATTCAAGAACTTGATCAACATTTGTCTGTTTTGCGTTAACCGGCTTTTTTTTTCTTTTCTTGTCGATTACGATGCAACTTTCGGATCTTATTGATGATAAAGACACAAAAGTCCACTCTACAGAATATTTTCACCTCTGCTCAACCCCGCTTTTCATTTTATTGGTCTATGGATGAAGCCACATTCAAAAAAGTCGACATTTCATTTCCCTATCTTCAGATCTGAGTAACTAAGGATCACGACACCACAAGGTGGAAGCTTTATATTACATTAAAGCCAACAAAATACTAAAACTAGCACCTAGGCTAATCAGCCTCAATTATTCTATACTTCTACAATATGTTCCCGGTTAATGTTTCCCAATTGCTTCTTTTGTCCTTATTTTTAAGGTTACCTGTCTTCCTTCCTTCCCCATATTTCCAAAACTTAACCTCACAAATATGTTTTCCTCATTAGCAGAAACAAGTGCGCTCTCTTTGGAAGAAGACTCTATCTCCGATATTTCTCCTGATAGTACTTATGAAATCGCTGATCAAAAAGAGCCTCATCTGCTGATTTTCTGGACATTCTTCTGGGGAAGCTTGAAAACCACCCCAAACTCGGTTTCGACTCTTTTAAAACCCTTTTTTTTCATCAAGCGTGTAATGTTGTATCCTATCCTCATTATTCGTAGTTGGTTCCCGTCGGCCCTTTCCAAAAGGCCCTTGCACACCCGGCAAGAGGAGGTGGATGAGCGCTTGAACCAAGTTTTCAAAGAAATCGAGAATACCTTGAAAGAAAAAATCGATGCGTATGTAGAGATGAAAGGTAAAGAATATTTTGAGGAGGCTTTTAGAAATGTAGCGGACGATTTGTTTGAAAAAACGTCAAGAAAGTGGAGTGATAACGATATGATTGCCACCAAGCAAGAGAAAGGGATGAGCCAGTTTAAAAGGAATTCCACAAGTATAAAGGCAAAAAGGCTAAAGTCAAGCACAAAGCACGGAAGCATGAAAATGAAAAAATGACTCCGAAACAGGACTTGATAATGAGTATGAGATTTATGAGATAGCTATTTAAATGCTTCATGTTACTTCACTTATCCCATGTAGCTTACTACGCCATAAAGGAAGTTTCGAGCTGTCTTTAACAGCCTGTCTTACAATAGAAAATCAATGCCGCATACCATACGGTGACCAGGGGACTTGATATCAAGTACAAGATATTTTTAACAACTGGTCATTGTAAAAGGGCGCTGTTTCGCCCTTCTGCATAACCTGTTCGAGAGTGTTGGCGCGACCCCAAAATTCGGCATTAACTGGATTCCTACCCGCACAAAAACCTGCAGTAACTCCAGGAATAGTTTCTATGCTCTTCTGTGACAAACTAAGTTATTTTTTTCTCGCGGCGTCTCAAAGGGAAAATAAGCGTGCTGTGTACAGAACGTACAGCTTGAAACTCTCTACGTGTGTCTCAGTGATATTTTCTATGTATTCATACCCCCTTCTTCAAGAACGATACATTCGCTCTCGCTAGATATGGTAGTCAGATTTTTACAGACAATGCACTTGAAGTCTATAGAAGGCGTCGCATCTGACAGAAGAAGGCAGGTTTGAGGCATTGCTTTCATGCGTGTTTTTGCTACTTGCGGTATGCCTGGTGCTGGTTCTTTTACTTCAGGGTTTTTTGGCCTCCTTCAAGAGAACCTCCAACAGTCAAACTCTGAAATAATGACCAGGATGTTGGCGATCAGAGGAACCTTGAGAAGCAAGCAACATTGAGAGGCGATCAATGTATGGCTGTCAATTGACTCAATTTAGACTTCTCTGTTTTTTTTACTGCACACAACATTATTTCAACTGACTGTGTATGACTCGTACCTGTGATGCTCTATGACACATTGGATTGGAATAGAGAAGTACGTTCATTTCTATCTTTTTCTTTCTAGTCGATGCATTTTCGTATTACCAAGACTATGGCAGGTCTCTCAAGAGATAATTCTTCATTAATTTCTAAGTTGGTATAGGGATTCCATTGAACGAAACTAAGATAACCATTTCTTGGGGTTCTTATTTTAGCGTTCTGATATGGAACTTTTCGGTACGTCAACATGGTTAACAGAATTGTTCTCAGCCGATAACTGAAGCATGAGAAAACCAAACGCTCTGGGCACCCTCCTTTTGATTTAGAGTCCTTAACAAATTCTTGAGGTCGACGTGATCTGTAGTTGGATGTGCTTAGTAACAATATCGAATCCTGTAGTTGGTCACTTGTGCAAAGAATGCTTAGTGTTCGGGATCATCTATACTCAGCTAAAGCTGAAAGAGGTCATTTATCTTGCTAAGGCTATAACTCGTATGTGAACATTCCACTCTATATACCTTTTGCCTGTAAGTGAAAATATGTAAAACATCTTTGAATTGAGCCCCAATACGTTCCCATAGTGTATGATCTGTAAGCACATCCGAAGTACGATAAATCATGAAATGGACGAATCAACCACCACATGTGCCTATTTCTGCATAAATTACGCCGAAAGTGGTATTCTTTTGCATATTCAATGATTTCGCATGAGTTAAGAAAATAGAAGTACCTATAAAAATCATCCACAGTATCACTGAAAAAACCAAAAGTAAAAAAATCATGACGATTTATGGCAACTTCTATTACTAAAAATCATTAATAGTATTAGTAGGAACGCCGCTAAGAAATGCGGAGCGCGCATAGTAACACGTGACAAGGCTGGCAATCATCGCATAAACCCCTAAACCCAACAGAAGAGATAAAGGGAAGACGCGTCTCGGGAACTCAGACCTTCTTCTGTGACTTATTCTTCTTTTGTGATACCGGCTCCGATAGTTGGGCCTGTTTCCAATTGCTTATTAGCTTGCCTCCGCACAGCAAAACAATAGACGATTCGTTAAACTCCACCCTACACATAGAAGACGAAAAACACAAGTCTGTCAGTGATAGAATCTACTCTGTGCCTTGAAAACACACATATCATTAACTAATAACTATGTTGAGCCTTTTGCTTGTTTTTCTCATCCCCCTTTCGCTTGGCGCACAGCTTGCTCCAAACCCACAGTCCCCCCTCTCCAACCCTATAAAATCACCCTTCGTTTTGACCCCTGCAAAACCCCCATCTGAAGATAAATGTCCCCCTTGTTTCAATTGTATGCTCCCCATCTTTGAGTGCAAGCAGTTCTCCTCATGCAACGAGTTTACCGGCCAGTGTCAATGTGAGCCAGGATTTGGCGGCTCTGACTGTCTGGAACCTGTCTGTGGTGCTCTTAGCGATGGCGCACTGCGTCCTACTCGGGGTAACGCGACCACGTGCGACTGTAAGGATGGCTGGGAGGGTATCAACTGTAACGTGTGCAACAAAGACTCTGTGTGCGATCTGTTTGTGCCTCCGGGACTTACTGGCACCTGCTATCAGCTGGGTCTTGTAGTAAACCAGATGCACCTGATGTGTGACGTCACAAACAAGAAGATTGTCGCAATTTTGGAAGGCAAAAAGCCCCAAGTGACTTTCCTGTGTAATAAGACGGCGGCTAGTTGTAATTTCCAGTTTTGGATTGCCGAGAAAGAGTCTTTTTACTGTGATCTCGAGAAGTGTGCTTTGGAGTATGATTTGGCCCTGAATAAGTCTCACTACAAATGTGACGACGTCATGTGTAAATGCCTTCCGGACCGCATGCTCTGTGGTGAAAACGGGCTGATCGACATCCTGGACTTCCTCACAGAGACCATTGCAGGTCCCGGAGACTTCAGTTGTGACGTGTCGGAAAGAACGTGTAGTTTCTCAGAACCAAGCATGAATGATCTTATCATGTCTGTATTTGGGGATCCGTACATTACCCTCCAATGCTCGAGTGGAGAATGTGTACATTACAGCGAGATTCCAGGGTACAACTCTCCTGAGAAGAGCCCGCTTCTGTGGCACAACATTGCTCTTCTTTCAGCAGTGGTTATCGGTGTTATTTGTCTTGTCGTAGCCTGTGTGTTATACATCCGCAGACTGCCTCTTTTCGATGACGCGGCATCTGGTGACTCATCTTCGGAAGAGCACCTCACAAACAGCACATTCCTCGCACTGCACGTGCCTGCGACGCTCACATTCGAGGAAATGGGGTACACGGTTGCGGGCAAGGCGGTTCTAAAGGGCGCTGCAGGCATCGTAAGACCGAGAGAGACATTAGCCATCATGGGCGGTTCTGGAGCTGGTAAGACTACACTTTTGGATCTCTTGGCAGGTAAGAATAAGAGCGGTGAAGTTGTAGGATCTGTGAAAATCAATGGACAACGTCTCACTTCTAGAGAGTACAGAAGAGTGGTAGGCTTTGTAGACCAAGAGGACATTCTTGTGCCTACCCTCACTGTGTATGAGACTGTTCTCAACCTGGCTCTCCTTAGACTTCCACGTTCAATGCCGGTTGCGGCAAAAAGGGCCCGGGTTTTGGAGGTGCTTGACGAGCTCCGCATTCTCAAAATCAGAGACCGACTTGTGGGTCTGGAGCTCGCAAGAGGTATTCTGGGAGGTGAAAAGAGAAGGGTAGCAATTGCCTGTGAGTTGGTCACCCTGCCTCTGGTGCTTTTCCTCGACGAGCCAACATCTGGGTTGGACCTGTTTAATGCTCGTAAGGTTGTAGAATGTTTGGTCTCCTTGTCTAGAGACTACAACAGAACAGTCGTATTTACAATCCACCAGCCTCAAAGTAGTGTGGTGGCTTTATTCGATCGGTTGTTGCTTTTGGACGAGGGCAGTGTCGTGTACTCAGGCTCCATGATGCGCTGTGCAGAGTTCTTTTCCGATAAAGGCTTCGCATGTCCAGCTAACTACAATATTGCTGATTACCTTATCGACTTGACTAGTGAGAGAGTGAAGCCCGGTTCTGGTGGACAAGAACACGAACACAGTCATGACGTCAACGAGATCCTCACAAGAAGAGACTCGGAGGTAGACACCCAGGATGAATGGGCTCATTTTGCTGCACATCGTGAAGAGTTGCTGACCACTTTGGCTGGATCCTCAGAACTCCCGAAAAAAGTGGTTTCTGGGCTTTTTGTGGACTCCTCGAACTGGGAACAAATGATGGCGGAAATTGCAGCTGTGGAGGCGGAGTTTGGAGCCGATGGGCAACTGAAGGCTGCTCTTCTATCTCAGGGATTCGAAGGTGCTTCTATCTGGATGCAGATTTTGATTCTTCTGCTGCGCACGTTCAAGAATGTGTACCGGAACCCACGTCTCTTGATGACGCAGTATCTTTTGTCTGTTTTCATGGGCTGTTTCGTTGGAACTTTGTACTACGACATCTCGCTCGATATAGGGGGTTTCCAGAATAGAATGGGGCTTTTCTTCTTCATTTTGTCCTTTTTCGGTTTCCTGACGTTGACCGGGTTGCACTCCTTCCTGATTGAGAGAGTTGTCTATGTAAGAGAGCGTAGCAACAATTACTATCACACTTTCAGTTATTATGCAACAAAGATTCTTTGCGACGTACTTCCATTGCGGGTTCTTCCTCCAGTAATAGTGCTCGCCATCACATATCCTTTAGTTGGTTTGAACATGGATGACAATGGATTCTTGAAAGCAGCTTTGATTCTCGTGTTGTTCAACTTGGCCACTTCTTTGGAGATCTTGGTAGTGGGTATTCTCGTCCCAGAAAGCGGTAATGCCACTCTTCTTGGTGTTCTTATTTTGCTTTTCTCGATGCTTTTCTCGGGTCTCTTCATCAACGTCAACAGAAGCGAGACTCTGGCCTTGTCGACTGAATGGACATTGGTAGATTTGAACGTTTTACGTTACTTGTCTACATTCCATTTTGGTTATGAAGCTTTGATCGTGAATGAAGTGAATAGCTTGGTCCTTAGAGAAACAAAATACGGGTTGAAGATCGAGGTCCCTGGAGCTACAATTTTGAGCACTTTCGGATTCAAGGTGGCAGAATTCTGGGTTGACATATGGCTGTTGGTGGGCTACATAAGTGTGTTCTTGGGCATTGGTTACTTGTGCTTGTGGTGGTTTGTGGTTGAGAAGAGATGATATAAAAAAAAGGGACGTTGGTTATTCATTTCAACGTGGATGATGATATTCTGGTGAACTAATTTCTAATTTATAAAAGTTATGTTAATTTGTAGCTAAATAATAAACTTTCGCTTGTGAACGCAGCATCTATAGATTACACATAATCTGCAAGTCCACGCATCTCGATTCTCAGCTGGAAGGGTGAGTATCGGTAACCAAATTACGAATTACGATTTCAATCCCGCAAAATGTATTTTATGTACTATTTATGCGTTTCTAGAGGCAATGTGAGGAGCTCTTACTCCGCTGGCGTTGTACACATACTGTTCACGTCAAGCTGAGTTCTCGAAGCATCATGCATGCATGAGGTTTATGAATCAGGGCCCCGGATCAGGGTAAAAATGAATCTCATAATCATAGTGAAATATATTTTTCAATTTTGAAATTATCCATACTACCCGTCTATGACGGTAATTCCTCTACCGAGGCTTGGTGTCATCGCCCATTGGCTGCTACCTCCCGCACTGTGATATTTATGCCCTTCCCAAAACGGCAATACATAAACACCCCGATCCTTATAAACCCATGGGCCCGCAAAAATAAGACAGAAACACACAATCTAAATGACTACGTTCTTTGCGTCCAGTCCGCCAGAGGCCGCATACGCGCGCCTCAGCACAGGGCTTAACACCATGGATCAACTTGCCTCACTCTACAGAGAAAAAGCTGCCATTGAACATGACTATGCAACACGACTCGAGAGACTAGCTCTGAAAAAAGTTGGCAATGATGAAACGGAGACCGTCCGCAAGGCCTTGGCCACACTCACTGCCGAGTATCGTGGTATGGGAGTAGCCCACAGAAAAGAAGCTCGTGATCTCGAAGACCAGGTGATCGCTCCGCTCGAGCGCTTCCTGCAACAGCTTAGAGCAGACTTTTCTCTGCAAGAGGCTCGGCTGAAAGCTCGGGCCCAGTCTCGTGACACTGCAAGGGACATCCTTCTCTCTGCAATTACCCTGTCCCGCGACGCAGGCCCGGCACTTCAAGCCTTTGATCACGCACAGAGAGCATGGACTCTGCATTGGGTGGATGCCGTTGTTGAGCTTGAGGATTTGGAGACCCAGAGAGTCAACTATATCAAGACTAATGCATGGAACGTCGCCAATGTGACCGCTGCAACGTGTGTCGCCGTAGACCGGTGCTGCGAGTCCGTGAGAGTGGCCCTCGAAAAGTGCGACACACAAGTAGCGGTCTCCGAACTCCGAACAAATGTCGAATCTGTCAAGCCACAAACCATCCAAATGACCAAGACCCCAGATATGAGACCAGAAAGCTCGCGTGTCACTTTTACTTCATCCACAAATAGAGCTGAGTCTGTAAGCTCAGATTCTAGCGCAGGCTCAGAGCCTCGCTCCCAGGCTACTACTAGCTCACTGCATACAGCCTTCTCTGTGCTGCCTAAGAAAGACAAGACGTGGAATCTGCCAACGCGCCGGCGTAGTAGGCTCCAAGTTCAGGAATCTGCACCGGTATCGGAAACAATAAGAAATACGTACGAGATGCCTCGTGTTTCTCATGCCAATGACACTTTCAACTCATCTACAATGCGTAATTTTGACCCTGAAGAAACAGGCGTAGCAGACCCACTTCGTGCAGCTTTGGAAGACTTGAAAATAGGAGGTAATGGTGACTTTAATGCTCTCAAGGAACGCCATAATAGCATAAAGCTGCAAAAGAGAAAGGACAGTGTCAAGAAGCTGGTAACCCGGCCAAAGCTGATGATTGAGATTGCAGAAATGAGCAGGCCGCAAGAAAAGCAAGAGAGAGTGGTGGAACACAAGAAAAGTGTGGATATGAGAGAAACAGGGAGAAAGAGCATGCAGAGAGATATTCCTGTTGCGCCAAATGGCTTGCCGTTGGTTGCTTCTAACGGTAGACCTGTATTAAGACACGCCAAGGCGGTGTATGAATACAGAGCACTGATACCAGAGGAAGTAAGCTTCAAGAGAAAAGACTTGATGTTGGTGTTAGGAATGCAGGATGATGGGTGGTGGGAGGTAGAAGTCTTGGGAGGTAGAGGGGGAGTGTTCGGATTGGCTCCAAGTAATTACTTGGTTCCTGCGTAAGTTTCTATTTGCTGAAGCAGAAATGTATATTTGCTTTGATTTCATCACGTTCTACCATAGATTTATACGATTAGCTAGTACCTGTTTCGTAGTTCTACATGAATTCATACCTGGTATACAATGATAAAGGTTTATTGAAGGTAAATAAGGCTATTAGGTATATGCTAACTAGAATCAAAATACTCAGTAGTCATCAAACTCATCCACAGACTCTCTCCAGTAGTCAAAAAATCCTCTGAAGAACTTAACGCCCAATCCTACGTCTTTGGAGCCCACGGTGGCTCTGGAAGAGTGCATACTCCACTGTGCAATACCACAGTCAATCACACGTGCACCGGTCTTGGACGAGATGTGAGGGCCGATAGTGCCGCCGGAGCGCGAGTCATTTCTGATGTGGAACAACTGCAATTTGTCGCCATTCTTGCGCGCAACCTGTTCAATGACCGCTCTGCCTGTGACATCGGTGGCAAAGGCACGCTCGTCGAAAGCAATGGTCATACCAGTGTTCAACTTAGGTCTGTGGTTCTCCAAGTATACATCGGCGAAGTTAGGGTTGAAGGCGTGGTTTACATCAGCAGAGAGGAAAAGACTATTGGCGTAGGCAATCTTGTACAAAGTCTCCACAGAAGAAGTGTACTTCTTCTTGTCGAGCACTGCGTCAATAGTGCGAGCCACTACAGACTCTGACAAACCACCCTGCGCACCCTGTCTACTCAAAGAGCCAATCTCTTCATTATCGTACAAAGTGACAATAGAGAACTCGTTGTCACTGAGCCCCTTGGTCTTCAAGTGCTCTAAAAGAGCAAAGATACCGGTAAACCCACAGATTCTGTCGTCAACACGAGGCGCGAAAAGGAAGTCCTTTTTGATACCGCCAATGGCTCCCTTCTGACCCTCGTAGATGTCCAAGTCCAACTGTACAAGATCCAGCACCTTGACGTCGGCTAACCCAGCTATAAATCTGAGCAAGGTTGGCAGGTGAACCTCTGCCAAAGGACTGGTTTTTTCCTCTTCGGTGAACTCCTCCTCCACTGTGCCTTCACCATTGTAGGCAATCACAGGAACGGCACGAGTCTCCTTATTGAGACCTTTCTCAAAGGATATGCCAAAGTGGGGCGCCAAGGTTGGGATTCTCGCCACAGGGTAACTAGACTTCACCAATCTGGTAGTCACACGACCGTCCAGAGTACGCGCCAAGACCTTACCACCAATATGAAGGTCGCGGTCCCACCACATTTCAGAAAGAGCACCGGCATATGGTGCAACACCAAGCAATTCGTAACCCTCGACAGATGGTTTCTTCAGGCATGGTTTCAATTTTGTGGTCAACACATCAATATGACTTCCAATAAGCCCAACGCCGTCTTCAGGACTCCATTTGGAGCCAACCGCAAAGGCCAGCAAGGAGGTACCGTTACGCACAGTATAGTACTTGCCAGCACTAAGATCATTCCAAGGCTTATTCTCCGGAAGGTAAGTGAAGCCCTCGTCCTCCAAGATAGAACGGAAGTAACGCACAACGTGATAAATTGTTGGGTTCTCGAAGGTAAAGTCGATGTATTTCTGGGAGTAGCCGTCGTAGTAATCCACAGCGTTCTCCTCCTCGTCGTCCGAGGAGAGGGGAGTAGGCTTCTCAGACTCAATGCCAATGGTTTGAGCCTCGAGGGCCGCAGTGGCCTGCGCGAGAAGTTTGATGAGATCAGCACGATTTGACATTGCACAGAGGGCCGTCCGGGGAATTTTTCAGCTATATATATTTTTCCGGGGAGGGAAATTTTTCGCCCGATTTGGTTATATCTGCGGGGGGCGGGTTCGCCCACAATTATGGTAACTAGTGTAAAGTTGTGGCGTAAGTTTTGATTCTTAGTCTATTTTTATAGAAATGACCATTCAAATTTGTTCTTGATGGTCTAGATCTTCTTGCACTGCACTACTTTTCCTCTAAGACTAGAGGTAAATCTGATACCTTCATGCACGGTCTGGCAGCATCGACCAGCGTTCAATGAAACGCATGAGATGGGTAAGATAAGATAGGAGTGGCTGGAGGCGAAATTGCGATTCCCTTGTGCATTGCAGTATAATCGTGTGTGACTCAGTCTATGGGCATATGAGGGTTGAATTCAAGCGTTCATACCCCTACGCTCTCTTTGGGCTACGTACTTATCACAGTGAAGCCAAGCCAATGGACTCCCTTATTTCAACATTTTTTTCGGGGAATTCGGGTAAGGCGAATGGAGTTTTTTGAAAGAAAATTTCCTATGGGTCTGACCAACAATCTCTGGTAACTATCCATCAAATACTTGGTTTCCACCAAAAGTTCGGACCCTGCACCCTTGAGGAAGATTCATAAGAAGAGACAAGGTTTAGGGTGGCAACATAGATTTCCAAAGGCCCTTGCAAGGCATGTCTGCATTGCTTAACGCAGATCTGACTGATCTGCCAAGCCAAATTATGGGGGCCAAAAGGTAGTTACAAATAAAAATATAATTTACAATAAATGATTTAAATGTGCGACTACATGTTTTTACTTTGATTCTCATCTTTTTATTTTGAAATAGTTTTGTGAGAGTACGGTTTTTTGTAGCTATCTCAGAAAACAGTACCATCACTGTCCAACGCAATAGGAGGTCCCTTTGTCACTGGCCTCTTTTTAGCTGCAACTTCTCTACCTGCTTTCCAACTTCCGGCCTCAATCATTTGCGCCAATTCCAAGTTTGCCCCCAACTGTTTGTTCACCAATGGCAACATGTAGTCCAAGAATCCGACAGTACAACAACGCCACTCAACAATAACATCACAATCAGGCTTATAAGTTGGTATGTTGGGGTCCGTGCCTAATTTTTTGCTAGCTTCCAATCCTTTTTCCAAAACATCTTTCTTCAACGTGAGCAAGCCGAAGTCAAGCAAGAGCCCACCGTTCCGATACTCGGGCAACCCGGTAAGCAAACTGACGTTCTTTATCTTGAAATGGCCATACTTTTGTAATGGAACCAACAATGAGTACGTCAACCACTGCGTTAACTTGTGGAACGGAACAATACTGTCTTCCTCAGAAATCTTGCCTGATTTAGCTGCAATGTCGGCCACAGACTTACACTTCCACGCATCGCCAAGCAGAACCCCATTCACTACAAGCCGCGAGCTCCAGATGCCGTTGAATCCCGATATGAGTGCATTCCAGAGGTCTGCCATGTCCAACTCGCCGTTGGTCGAGATCAGCTTAAGATAGTCTACAATATTCCCTGGACGCCCATCCTCTCCGAAGAGCTCTTTGTTCTTGCTAAGAGCACTTCCAAGCCCTCTGAGAAGCTCCAACCGCCCCTCTGCACCAGCTAATGGGTTAGTTGGGCCCACCTGCATCCACTCGTTAAACTGGGACTCTGTGATTCCCTCAAGAGCTTTTGCAGAAACTTCAAATGGATGCGCCAGGTCTGTCGAGAAACCACCTTTCACATAGGCATAATAAGATGCCACAGCCAAACCCTCAGAGCGCACGTACTTTGTAGAGTCAGGCTCTGTAAACTTCCAGTCATTTCCAGCGCCAGCATCCAAAAATACGGAGAGCACAAACAAGTCTACAAGACGTCTAGTGATCTCAACGTCATCCACCTCAGAAGACCACAGCTCCACAAGTTTTGTGACTCTAGGAACTCCGCCAGACTCTAGATGTTGCCAACGACCATGTGGAGGTATTGAGGAGAGGTCTGATCCAAAGTCGCGTTTGATGAGCGACACGACAAAGGAGATACAGGCAGAGAGGTTGGCCTCAGTAAAATGGGTGTCAAAGTTGACTAACTCATTCGATAGGGCACGTTTAAAAACTGGTGTACATTTGTCACGCACAGCTTTAATTGTGAGGAGATATGGGGGCATTTTGATTTTTGTAAGTTGGGAGTTTGTGGGTTTAAATATGAAATGTATTTCGATTATGCACGAGCTGCATGCGGAGATGAGCCGCCGGCGACCGGCGGATGACTCGATGGTAACTTGGGGTCAGTCTAGATGCTCAATTAAGAGAATTCCGTATATTATCTGCGAAATCTAAAAGAGGATATGATTTCTTATGTTCCCCAGTAATTGTATTTTCGCTTCACTATGATGATTAAATCACTTTTTCGGACAAAAAGTCAAATTTTCCCGTGAAGTGAAGGCTATTTAGTTATAGTAATGAATTCTTTGTTTGTTTCTGATCCAGTTAGAATACGAACAATTTTTGCGTTTCATAGAAAAACAAGCTATGTAATAGTAGTACAAATTGGTTGTACCACGTGTGTATGTTCCGTTTATAAGTCGTTATCCATCCTCCCCAGAGTTCTGCTTTCTTATTCTTATCATTCAAGTATTTCTGGGAGCCATTATTTCCCTGTATGGTGAGTATTCTGTAGCAACACACATAACATTACAAAGATTTCGAACTAAACAGCAAACTTGAGTGTAAAGTGAGCCAATGTGATGTTTTGATGATGTGACAATTCTTTCCAGTCGACAGAATTACAATTGTTGAATCCAGATGTAAATGTAATATTTTATGATTATCGTTTCGAAATTATACAAAAAAAAAAGGTTTTCTCTGCAAATTTCCCTAAACCTCAAAATTGGAGAACGAAACTCAAATGATTCGAAAACTTAAACACTGAACACAACATACACAAAATTTCAAATCAAAGACCAGTCTATAGAATTAGTTAACTGCTATCAAACCTATTAAGGTTTGTGACGCGTAAATTATTACTTTTACGCGTCAGCTTTGGTAATTTAGGCATAAATATATACACACAAATCGTATATATTACATTTTACCTCTGATTATTGAAAAGCTTTCATTCGATCAAAGTATAATACCTAGAATCGCTAGGAGTAGTTCTGTCTTATTAGCCGAATAGATGTTTGAGAGCAGAACTTCAGGAGTGAAAAGAGCAGATTCGAAGTACTATTTCTAACTTTCTTTCCTATTTTAAATTCTGGACGCTTTTGGGACTAAATTATCAAAAGAGATCTTTCATTCTAATAACATTCTGCAGTTGCAGTCCATACTGATCGACATAGAATCCAGAGCAGGCATTCATAACAGGCATTCATAATTAGATAGTCGGGTGTGTTTGCAAACACGTATATATCTGATGCTTCGAATAATGTATTTGTATATACTAAAAGATCCAAGATTCGCATGCACATCAGTTTATGATACTTAAAAATCAAAGTAACACCGTGAAAACTTGGTTTGCCTTTAAGAATTGTGTCATATTTAGCTACAGTTTGCCAAGCTTTTTGAACATTGTCGCTTAACGCGCGTGCCGTCTTTCCTTTTCGATTGCATACCAAGGATTCAGAATGAAGATTGAGAACAGATCGCAAACACCTATAAGCGTTAGGTCAACTTGACATATTACGAGCCATTTACAAGGAGATGGGGTGTAAATGCACCCTTCCTAGAAATGGATGGAAGATCTCTCGGAAGTTGAGTAATTAATTTGTACCTTCACCCCAACAAAAATTAAGCGAAGAAAGTAAGTTTAGTCAAAAATAGCCATGTTCGAGACTTCCTGGATTGAAATTTTATATCGGGATTTTGACTTTTGGTACTTTGCCTTCAATTCCTCAAAATGGACTGCGCCAGCATTCAATACTTGATCAACTCCAGAATGCACGCACATGCAGGTTTACTGAGAGAGATTTAAAGAAGTTCGATAGAAAAGTCTGAAATATGTGTTAACTCATTGGAAACAAACACCAAAGTCGTATTATCTAATTCAAGTTTTCTCTATATTACTTCTGATCTCACATTCCTATTTAGCCTCATTCCGTTGAAAACCCGTACGCAAGCTGTCATTTTGGCATGCCTCGGAATGGACACCGAGAGCCGCTGACTGCCTGCTGGGAAACGCACATGCAGAAATGTAGGGACCGTATATATAAAGCAAGAATCCATCTGGATGTTTTACCAGTTCATTACCAATGTCAACTCTCTCGATCTCTCAGACATATCTCCTTGCCAATAAGGCACAGGCTAAGCTTCAAAGGGAGGCGCAAAAGCCCGATCTTAATTTGAGACTCTTATTGCTGCACGCTCATCTTTTAGATAACATCATCGGTCATCTTTCCAACGCCAGAACCGCCGCTGTTGCCGCCCCTCCTACCCCTCCAAAGAGAGAAAATAAGCCTCGCAGATTTGTGCTTTATGAGGACGAGAGCGATGACGAAAGCCTCGCTGTCTTCGACGCTTCTGACGATGAGGAAGACTCTTATATCGAGTATTACGACTCTTCTTACGAGGCTGGCCCTCGCGAAGTGATTTGTAAGGTCTCCGAGGTGAACAGCGATGAAGAGGACTCTGGCGATGAGTTTATTCTCAGCGATGAGGAGAAAATTCTCTCAGATTCGGATCTCTCAGACTCCTCTGGATCGGATGGAAACTGTGATGAGGAAGATGTTTACGAGTTCAACTACGTGACCACATCCAGCTCCCACACTGGTAAAACTTCACTCATTAGAACACCTCTGAAGTGCGAAGAAGAGGTGGGGGTCTCAGATATTTCTGTTCCCAAACTGTTTGCCTTATTGGCTTAAATACACTATGCTCCACATTTGCATTAACGAGTCACGATTGCATGTTAACTATTCTCAGGTTTCGACCGGTAGTTGGGTGACATTGACTGTCACCTAACGCCATGGGTATTATATTCTTAGCTAATTTCGGCTAAAACTACGAATTGTATATTATTAGCGGTTTTTATGTAAGCCTGTAAATTTATATATCTAGAACATGAGTATATTTTAGAGAAAGTGCGCACTGAGTATACTACATCAGATGTCTGATATCAGCTAGAAGCCAAAGGACGTTAAAGTTTTGAGGCCGTAAAGATTCAGCATCTGGTGAAAGTTAAGCAGTGTTTACTTCGTGGTTAACTTCGGGTATCCTTCCAGCAATAATTCCATACAGGCATCTTTTGGACAATAGCTAATCTCTTAAATCTTTCTTATAATATTTCTATTATACTTACACTTTAAATCAATATGTCTTAAAAATTCCTCAAATTCTATTAACCAGAAAAAGACAAAAAGAGCACGACAATTTTGTTTGAGCCGTATACTGATTTTTTTTCAACCAGCATTACCCAATATTCAGATTGAAAGAGTAACATTAAAACTAGGCAGACCTAATTTTTTTGAGGAAGGAGTGAAAGAAGAAAAATAAAGCTGTTTATTGTTGATATATTTGTGTGGCCCACTTCCAGACATGTGACAGTTGAACGCTCTTTAAAATTTGCAGCTACCATGGATTGTAACCTAGTCTCCAGATGCCGCAGCTATATAAATGTGTAGAAGGGTCCTAGAAAGATTATTTTCGACTCAGATAGTTCCATAAGGTCACAAAAAATGAATTTGCGTGTCGCTTGTTTCTATGCTGTGCTCATTTCCACCGGTGCCTCATATCCTCTTATGCGTTGGAGCAATTGGCTTTCGGGGGGAACCAAAAAGTCAAGCTCAGAATCAGCGTCCAGCTCGAGTGCACAAGAACAAACGATTCCAACCGTAGAGGAAGCTGCTGATGCAAATGCTGTGAAATCAGCTTCGGCTCTGCTGACTACGAAGGATGGATACGTGTCTTTCCCAGAATTCAAAGCAAATTCTAAAAATCCCATCAGAATTGGGGCTGCCGATCCTGCTGTGGGTGTTGAGCATGTGACCGCTACAGGGATCTTAAAACCAACTACGACCTCTTTCGAAATCACCAAAGAATCAGGAAGTGGTTACGAATTTTTTCCTCAAGTGAATAAATAGCTTCTTTTTTTGTTTGCGCTTATTATAAATCGATAGATAAATATGTGTCTCTGTAGATTTGCGTATACCATCTTAGAAGGGATAGATAGGTAGATAGGTTAAGGTGTGTATATCAAGAATAATAAACAACAAGCTTGAATTGACGAGAAAATGAAACAAACGTTTAGATATTCGAGTACTGTTTGTTTACAGTTAGTTTAACAGGGTTTTCAATATCAATTCAAGTCTCACAGGTAACGAATGATGCATAAACCATGTGAAATACATTAGAAATTGACACCGCTTAATTGGCCGAATTTTGCATTTGAGGTTGACAGACATGAACAGAGATGGGTTTTTAGCCAATCAGCTTCCGGTAAATATAAATCAATCAAATGCTTCTTCAGCAAGTATACTATAAACTATGCTCTACCGTTCATTATATTTAACGTCTTATTTAGATTCAAACTAAGATAAACACAACACAATACTGAGGAGATTCCACCAACTTAGATATCAAAGATATCAGTTCTTTCCGCAAGTGCAGTCAGAGCATCCCTCAGCGGAAGAGCAGTCGTCGTCGCCACGGTTAACAAATTCGAATTTGGCCTGCATTTTTGTAGTTGATTGTTTTATGGTGATAAAATCAAGGCGGATTTCACCTCTATTTATACAATTTCGAGGAAACTCCTGCGTCTAAAGCGCATCTTCCCAAGTCAGATTTGACGCATTGAGTCACGTGCACAGAAGAAAAGTAAATCGGAGGAATAAAGAAAAAAGAAAAAAAATGTCCCGGGGTATCCCGGCCTCGGCGAATATAGGATGATTCATAGTGATTTATATATAAAGAAGGGTGCCAGTTGCTGAATATTCAATATTTCCAGTCATTTCCAATCTCCCATCCAAAATGTTTGCGTTCAAGCAACTACCAAAAGAACTCCAAATGCAAGTGATCTCCCATGCCGACATAGACACATGTGCGTCATTATTGAGTATTACTCTGCTCAGGAACCTTGCCAAATATGACTTGGAAAAACGTTATGAACGATTGATTTTCAGTCAGGAATACTTGGTTCTGATGTACTGTGCTAACAACAAGGCATCATATAAAGAAAAATATTACTATGAGACTGTCTCTATGGCTGATTCTTCGTCTAATGCATTCATGTTTTTAGATCAGTTAATTCTCTCGAAGAACTTGTTCAATAAGTCCGAGACAAAAATGCATACCGCAGCCAATAGCGATGTGCAGCTTGGAAACAGATGTGTGCCTGTGTTAGTTGGAGAAAGCGGCACATTCAAAGTGACGTTTTCGTTATTGAAAAAAGGTAAAGATGGGTCTAGAACCAAAGTGTGCGAGTTTACATGCAAATTTGAGGAAGACAGTTTCAAGGAAGGGAAGATCTTGGGCGATGAAAAGGGATGCTTCTTAAGATACAAGATGGAACAGAGGGAACTAGAACCTCCAAGACACGACTATGACTTTGAAGAGTTTGTTAACTACTCTTTGTCGTTGGAATGTGTGGGGTTTGACAAAATGGGTTTGTTGAAAAAATTGGAGGCGTTAAGTACCTAAATTTTGATATTCACAAGCATAAGCATCTTTTTGATAGTTTTTAACGGCATAATATACGGATAATAGAAATTTATTTGTAGGCCTGTCGCCGAATGCATTTTCTCTTTTTGTTTGGCCGGTGTTGTCTCGAGAGTTATCAGAGCCGCTCCTATTAGCTTCGCCAACGCCTTCCCTCATGCACAAAATAGTACATCACTTTGACATGTCTCAGAAACTCGAAAATTGGGCAAAAAAATGCGTCTACTTGAGGATCTACGACGTATTAGATGTCGTATGATACGTAAAAAATTGCCGCTACATAGTTGTACCTATGGGGTAATAGGAAACTTTCGTTTCATCCATCTTGTAGTTTGTGTCTCCAAGATTCGATAAATCTGGTTTTTGGTGTTGAAGTTCGGAGTCAAAAACCAGTGCTATCAGATCGATCAGTGAGGTAAGTACCAATTTTTTCTGAGACAAAACTCTTCTCAAGAAACTCACATATGTACGCGGATCATCGTGTGCGTTTGATCTACCAGATCTAGAACGATCACCAAGATGCTATCGGTTGCTATGAGAAAAGTAACACATTTCGGTGCACCATAGAAACAAAAAGACATGTATGTCTTGGAAGATCAGTTGAAGGTAATTTCTAGGATTTTGGGCCATTCGCGTAGATTCAGTAGTTTACCAGTGTCTCAAGAGGCAAATTTCAAAGCATACGAGCTTTCACTTCAGTTACCGAGTTACCGCTATCATGAGATGAGACTATTCGTCCCATACAGGGTAAAGGAAGCAGAAGCACCCACACAAGAGATTGAACCGGGGATGAACGCAGAATGGGTGGTGGAGAAGAGAAAGTGTGGGGCCTATACCTTGCGTCTTGGAACGCTCAGTATTTCTCTGCACGGTGGTGATTTTTGAGGCTGTTTTTCTTCGAGAAATGTTGACAAAACCTTCACCTTGGAGGACAAACTCAAAGACTTATGGGAGCTCGTTTCATACGAAGTATTGGCTGCTGTACTCATATCGCTACTGCCCTCTACAACTACAGGTTAAACTTCGGATTTGCGCGAGTGCATAAAATTCGAAAATATAACTAATATTCACAAAATTGGCTATGTTCATCATAAATTCTGAGCTAAGTATTTTTCATTTGACATGAATACTTCGTCATAAACTCGAGAGACTTACGGAATTACTGAAATCTACACGCATCATTAACACTCAATTCGAAATATATCAAAATAACTCAACAGAAGAGCTCTGGAAACTGTTGTGCATATTTAACCAAAGAGACAGCGGCTTTCTCGTCTGATGTTAGTAAGTTCGCTCGTTAATTCAACCTAAAAAAAATGGACTGACGCGAAAGTGAAAATCGTAAATAAAAAAAAGCGCGTCAGTTTCGAAAATACTCACTAATAGAGCTTCCCAAAGGAATGCTGTCCAACACTCTGATAGACAGGTCATCAGAAACCTTGCCTGTGACCTCATAAAACCCGTGCTCCTGTAAACTAATGTTGGAAGGAACCAGAAGATTCACTTTGCCGTTACTCTCGAAACTGACGGTTCCGTTTCCAGAATCCACCACTTCAGCTTTACCAACAATACGGACAGCCTGCCCAGAGTACTTCCCTAGGGTAGTAGCGTCGACTCTTTGCACTATTTCAGCCATTATGGAGTATCAGGTTTGTTGGTCTTGAAATATTCCGATGGAGATGATGCATACAGCAGGGCTACAAACCATATGTGGAGGGGTAAGATCTGTCTAAAAAGTATCATCACAGAACGGCAAATGTTCGAGAAGTACATCACAATTGAGGTTGATAGCGTTATAGGTGGTCCAAAGTTCGCTCTGCGCATTATGAAAACAGATAGACGGGCCTCTATCTCGAAATATGGGCAAAAATATGCTACATTACTAAAAGGCAAGAGAGAAGCCAACGTGAAGTGCCATCACATGACTATAATCTTCAAAATAGCGCATTCACGGAATGGTGTTTCTCATCCAAGACAACAAGATTTGATAAAAAAATATGAAAGAGTTGTTTCGGAAGACATTTTGTAGATGTGAAGATCATACATATACTTCTAGCCATACGATATCGACCAATAAAAATATGCAACACCTAACATTGGAAAAGCTTAGTTTGTCTTCATTTTAATGAATGATATCTCCAAGAATAAAGTGAGCCACCTAAAAGAGGAGTTTGGTTTAATCCTGCGTGCGTTAGAAGCCCCGCATCTTGAATTTAATAATTTCACTCACCTCTTGCTGCTTACTACACAAGATGGCTGAAGAGGACGACGTTATTCAGCTGATTTCGGGAGGCGGGTTTGGAGGCGGAAACATTGCATCTGCAATTAACGACCAGTTTGGTGTTGGAATCAATTTGGACAACATCGAGTTCAATACAGAGCATGCGGATGATGCTGTGGATTTCGAGAATATCTCGCTTACTGATGAAAGTGACCACGGTGAAGATGTACATAGAGAAAGACTGGAAGGTCTTCTGCTTCCTATGAAGACGCCCACGGGCTTGAACTTACCTCAAGTCCCACTGGCTGCAGACCCGGATGCTGTACGGCGTGCTGCATTGGAAAAAGCTGAGGCCCAGAGACAACGTAGCATCCAAGAAGCACGTCTCCTTAAGTACTACTACCCACTCTTTACGCGCAATGACCGCTCACTCAAGATGCACACCATCTTCAAGTTGCGACCTAATCCGAAGGCGCGGCTTGCCTTTTTCAATGGGCATGCCTTCAAGCACCATCTGAATAAGCCTCTCATTGCACTGCGAGCGCTGCTCTCTGTAGAAGTTGACGGGCGTAAGCTTTTTAACAAGCGTAGAAAACACGAAGAAGGAGTTAAGGGGAACATAATACTTGTCTCTGAGTCTGATTTGAAAAAGCTCAAAAGCAAAGGTGAACATGAGGAGAAAGCAGACGAGGATGACAAGGAAAAGGACGTCGTTTTGGCTACAGCGGATTGGGATGATGATGTTATATTGGGGGGCAAAATAGAGGAAGTACACAACGAACCAGATGATATAGAGTCCATGAAAATAGATGGAGATAAACTTTATGATTTCGAAGAGTTTCTGGTACCGGAAGACCCTTCGATACCACCTCCTCTCAACTTGAAGCTTGATATGAACGATCCCAAGCTTTTGTTTTCTGGCGGATTTGAGAAGCCCCCCAAAAAAGGAAAGAACACCCTGGCACCTCCTTCGTCCGCTCGCGCGCTTCTATCACGGTTCGATGTATCCAACGACTCGTCGTATGAGTTGCTCAAAAACAACTACCACTCCAAGATTCGTGCGACACTTGCGAGTCTAGCCATCGACCACGCGATGCCGGCCCAGAGGCTTCAGCTGCCGTTCTACAAGGTGAAGCTTACAAAGCAGCAGATGCGGCACTTCCATCGCCCAAAGTTCATTGTGCGACTGAACACTGCAATGTATTTCAGCAAGCCAAAGCTTAGGAAGAGAAAGAGAGACCGAGGCAAAGATCCAAAAGAGAGTTTCTACACAACTGCAGACTTGACTCTCGGAGACAGTGCTCCGTTCTATCTCTTTGAGTACTCTGAGCAACAGCCGCTCGTGCTTCTGAACTTTGGGATGGGAAGCAAGATCATCAACTACTACAGAAAGAGAACAGAGGATGACGCCTACAGGCCAAAGGGTTTGATTGGAGAAACGCATGTTTTGGGCACAGCAGACAAGCTGCCTTTTTGGAACTTCGGGTTTGTGGACAAGGGGACGTTTGTACCAACTTTGTATAACCAAATGACGCGTGCGCCGGTGTTCCAGCACGACCCAGATAGTACGGACTTTCTTCTCGTCCGTTCTCTGAGAGCTAGACTGACAAGATACTATCTTAGAAACATAAGTAAAGTGTTTTTGGTGGGGCAAATGTACCCTGTGGTGGAGATCCCAGGCCCTCATTCTCGTAAGGTCACCACTGTGAGTAAGAACAGATTGAAGATGATTGTTTATAGGGTGTTGAACCAGCTGAAGAAACAGCGTTTAGCGGTTAAAGACATAAGTGCCCATTTTCCAGACCAGAACGACATGCAGAACAGACAGAGGTTGAAGGAGTTTATGGTGTACCAGAGAACCGGAGAAGATCAAGGTTTCTGGAAGATAAAGCCTGGTGAAAAGCTTCCTCAGGAAGACGAGATCAGAGCGATGATTGCACCAGAAGATTTGTGCCTTTTAGAGAGCATGCAGGTGGGGCAGCAACATTTGGCTGACTATAGCGTGTACAGCTTTGATAACATCAAGATCGAGAAGTTTCTTCAGTTTATCTCGAAGTACAACGAGAAGGACTTTCTGTCTTTGGACGATGAGGAGGAGGATGAAGAGAAGAAGGATGATTCGGGAGAGGGCCTTGAAGAGCAGTTGGCTCCATGGAATACCACTAAGAACTTCATCAATGCCACACAGGGGAAGGCTATGCTTCAATTACACGGTGAAGGAGAGCCTACGGGGATCAAAGAAGGTATTTCTTTCTTGCGTACCTCCATGAAGGGTGGATTTAAGGCTTTGGATCCTATAGAGAGCGCACAGGCGAATGGACACAGTTATAACGTTGCTCTTCAGCAAAAGGCGTATGACGAGGAGATCAGAAAAACGTGGGACCAACAAACCAAGGCTCTTTCTTCTGATGAGGCCAGAAGATATGGCAATGAGAAGCGAGCCAAGTCGAGATATTATTCACGGCCTAAGAAGGGACCTCCAAAGGTGCTTCGAATCACCAGAATGGTGCGGAACCAGTACGGTGTTTTGGAGAGAAAGACCGAGGAGTTGAAGGATGAGCGGATTATCAACGCCTATCTCTTGAGAAAGAAGGAACAGTTTGAAGAGATTGTGGCAGCTCAGTCAAAGGATGCTCCTCTGGGATTGGACTTGAGCAATGTGGACATTCCGAAGAATGAGGACGAGAAAAAGCTTTTGGAGCAGCAGTTAGAGAAATTGCAGGCACAGAAAGCTAATAACAACTCGAAGGTTTTGCAGTCTGGAAAGGGGATCGGAAAGGGGAAGAACACAAAGAGAAAATGCGCTTTGTGTGGTGAAGTTGGCCATATACGGACAAAGAAGTCGTGTCCCATGTATGGAAAAGAAGGAGCTTAATAACTAGGATGCTCCCACCATATATTTGCTTATTATTTGACCTAAAAAAATATTGAAACTATTCACGATGTACATGATGCCTTTGTAAACTGTAGTCACTACAACTGTATCGTCAGTCATTAAACTTGAATATGAGTCAACTATATACAAACGCAGTCTAAATGTAACAGGAATGAAATCCTCATGAAGTTTGATGTAAACTAGATGACCAAAACTATTCGTCGTAGTCGTTTTTTGGAGCTGGCCCCTCTTCGCTTCTCATGTAAAATTCGACAGCCACACTGAAAGCTGCAAACCCCCCACAACCAACGGCAGCAGCTTGAGGACCGGCTCTCACGGCTAAACCACCACCAGTCAAACAACCAGCAATGACACTGTTCCAGGTGTCATTTTTCGCTCTGACACTCTCAACAACACATTCTGTACCAGAGTAAACTGCACCCAAGTAACCAAAATTTTTTGCAGAACTGTACATCTGTCTTCCCATATCTTTGAACATAATTCTGAACTGTTGCCTGAAAGGAAGATCGCTTATTGTCAGTGTAGGCAGTAATCCTGGAACATCATAGTGCATACTGCTCATAAAAAGACCGAAAAAACCACCCAAAGCGAAGCCTGTAACACCGGACATCACAGTTTTTCCAGGGCACAGTTTCATGGATTCTATTAACTGCTCTGCAAAGTACTCTCCCTGCTCTTCAGCGCTCATATTGGATGTATCCCGCTGAGGAATCGCATTTGTGTAAAGTCCCAAACCAAGAGAGGTGTTGAGAGGCGGTATAAGATGCGAGTACATGGGTATGTGTTATTTGCAGTACTTTTCTTCGACCGAAACTATCGTCGCTGTCACAGGTTTGAGGATATGGGGTTTTACAGAGGCGGATCTGAAAATTATTTTGGCCAGGTTGGGAGCGCTTGCAATAGCCTCAAGTTGTCATCCATTGACGTAGTGAAACTTGGGTAAATTGTAGAAGTTTGGGTTGACACGACTGGTATAACAGTATGCAGTTCTCTGTCAAACACTCTCACAGAGTGCAAAATGCGTACAAATACAACAGAAACTATTTAACAAAAATACTACAATCAAGACTCATAAACATTAACAAAAAACTAACTTAGCGATACGTCGAAGTCAAGACTCAAGGAAATACATTATCACCGATTACAGCCCTTACTCAATAAGGAGCCCATAGACGGACATGAACGATGATGATAAACAGAAAGACTCATGGACCGTTTTTGAAAAAACTAGATTAACAACAAGATCAACTTGTCTCTTTATAGAATTCAATCAATCAAGACAGCCTGTGCCTGCTCAGTTCCCTTGTAGCTGTCGTAAGCCATAGGGCTCTCCATCTCTACCTTTTCATCATAATCTGGCTTGCGCAACTGCTTTTCCTTACCAAAGAAAGTTCTGGCGACATAAGGCTTGAGGCCCTTGTTGAAGTTTGAAATCACGATGGTGCCTGAGACGATGGACAATAGGAGCAAGATAATTGAGAAAACGGCGAAGAGAGTGAGCGACTTTCTTCCTGGGTAGTAAGTGTGAGGGTCTGTATTATGAGTGTATACGCGGATCACTTTGAAGAAGGCGTACACCAACCCGAGCAAGTATCCAAGCATACAGATAAAGGAGCCCCAGAGAATCTCATTACTTGCAAAGTAGAATGCGCAAATAAGTAAGAAAATAGAGACCGGGATAACGATGATAGTCAACACAAACTCCACAGTTTCAACTTTGGGCATCATAATCACAAATTGAAGAGTGAAAGCAGGGAAAAAGAATCCGTCAAAGAAAAGCAAAGCAGTATACTTCTGGAAGTGGGAGAGCCTGTTCAAGGCTTCAGGGGCAGCCCCGATTTTCTTGAACACGTTCCAAGCAAAATCGTTCTTCAAATGAACTAAAAAGAGGTACGACTGTGCCAAAAAAGTAGCCACTTCTAAACAGATAATGGCAATGACTACTGCTTGTGGCCGCAGGCGCAAATTTGCAGGAAGATAAGGAGACAAATTCAGTTTTAATTCTGCAAATTGAATACCTGTGTAAATCACCATGCAGGCAATGAAGGTAAGAAGTAAAAACACCTGGATTCTCAGTTTCCAAAGCACAGCAAAAACAGTTATGACACACTGGTATATCTCTGCACAGATAAAGAGGGCAAGGTACGTTGCGATGGCCTTCTTCCGCAACAGATACAGACTCAAGTACTTGAAGAAAAGAACAGTTACGTATATCTCAAGGGCAAGTACAATGACAGCAGAGACCATAGAGATGGCCACAAAGCATTTTCTGTAGAAGTTGATAGGAAGATTGTATAGGTACCACAGTTTCCAGTCTTTTATAGGCACTTCAGAGGAGTTGGGAGGAACAACTTCTGAGTCTACGCTTTTTTGAGGAGCAGTGGGCTGGATCATAGGCTGATGATGTGCCGGTCTCTGCATTATATCGTTGAGGTCAATTTGGTCAAGACTCGCGAACGAGCCGGTTGGGGAATGGGACATCTTAGGTATAATATAGTGGGTATCGCGTGGCGGTAACTAGATGTTGACCTAGGCAAAAACTAAGATACCGAAAATATATCAGTAAGTAAATGAGGGTCGAAGCTTTTTTTGCGCACTGGTCCAGATAGTTGTAACAAGATGGATATCGTGGAGTTTTTGACCCTCATTCCTGTTCACAGGAATTTTCAGCAGGGTAACACGATCGCCGTTGGCTGTGTTAGACACCAAGAAAATTCGTAAAATACTGCGGTAATTTCTGTCTACTGATAGAATTGTAGTCTTTCATATTGCCGTTTTATTATTCGAATTGATAGGAATTCCAGGTCAAACTTCGTTATTATGCACGCGACCCAGAAATGCGGATCCAGCGTGCGCTTAGTATGGACAGATCAGGTGAGAAAGGGGTAAGCTAATATATTGCATGACCTCCCTGATCGAAAGACATTTCCAATATCGAAATACTTAACTATACTGTAATCAAAGTCCAGCATGTGTATTGGTATGTTGCTCCGTGGAAGTGTTCCAAGCGTTAATTCCATTGTATTGCACAGATGTGTTAAAGTTCAAAGGGGATGAGAACGAGGAACAACGTTGCTCATATTGATAGAGTTTCCTCGTAACTTGAGTACGTAAATACCCTACAAAACTACACATAAATCTGTGAGTAAACCCATAGGTGTATCAAACTACAAATAACCGTCCAATTTTGATTTTTCAACTTCATTCTATCCAGTGCTTCATATTCATCAATTTACTGCAATTCAACGTAGTTCGCAGGTACCAACCCACGCTGTCCATTCAACGTTCCGTACCACCACTCTTCATCGTACTCGTAAACATCTGTAATTACGTCCCCAGTCTTGAAAGCAAGCTCGTTTTCATCTGGATCCTCACTGTCAAACAAAGCCACTGCAGTCTTGTCGGTGTGCTCTGGAATTTCTTCCTCTTCGACCTGGGCTGCAGGCATTGGCACCTGACTAGCGTCGACCAACTCCACATAGGATGCAGCAAACTGCCCACGCTTACCGCTCGAGTTGGTTCCAATCCACCAATTCTCGTCGACGGTCTCGATATTGGTCACGCGCTCGTTCTCCACAAGGTTAATTTCATCCTCCTCTTCAGCATCATAGTCGAAACGTGCAATCGCCACGATACCCTCTCCAGCTGCAGAAGGTTCAACTTCTGGTTCAGCCTCTGGCTCTGGAGCAGCTATAGGCTCTGGAATAGCAATAGTAGCACGCTCTGGGAGCTTTGGAACAGGAGCTGGAGCAGAAGCAGGCTCTGGAACAGGCTCTTCTTCTGGTTCCAGTTCCGGTTCTGGCTCTGGCTCTGGCTCTGGCTCTGAAACAACAGGCTTTGGAGCCTCTCTAGGAGGCAAACTTCTAGGAGGTACCTGTCTTGGAGGCAAACTCGCAGGAGTAGGAGTAGGCTCAGCAACAGGCTCTGGTTTAGGAGCAGCAGCTGGGACAACTGGAGAAATTTTAGTCTTAGCCAATTCCTCGCCCACACCATTCACAGAGTCTCTGTTGACCACTTCAGGAACCGCAGAAGAGTCGTATTTACCTCTCTTCTCGGCCCACACCTGTGCTGGGGTTTTCCCGTTCTCAAGAGCAGTGGTGCCCTTAGGCTCTGGCTTAGCAAAGCCTGTTGGCACGGGAAGAGGTACTCTGCCTGGGCGGGCTGAGCCGTAGATTGGCTTAGCTACAGGCTTGATGACCACGGGTTTAGGAGTTGTCTCGACTGGAGCTACTGGCTGATCAAAAATCTTGCGTTTTTCTCTGAAAGCACGCTCCTCTTCGTCAAGATCTTCCTCAGCTGACTTCGGAGCTGGCGCAGGAGTTGGTTCTGGGGTTGGCTCTGGTTTAGACACTGCAGCTGGGGTAACCACAGGAGCAACCAGGTTTGCAACAGGTACCTCTCTCTTCGGCATTGGAGGCAACGTGCGTCTTGGAGGAGAGACAACAGCTGGGGTCTTAGCAGGAGTAGCCGCTGGCTTAGGAGCAGGTGTGGCCGCAGGCTTGCCACTTCTGATGGCATCAATGTCTACACGGCCAATTGGCTTCCACGCCAGAGCCACAGTCTCCAATGGTTTTTTGTTGAAATCTCTGACCTCTATTTCCTCAGCGCCTTCCCAGCCGTCGTCGTCGTTCGCCAAGGGCTTAGAAACAATCGGCTTTGGTGCCCCGGCGACAGCAATCGGCTTTGCCGGAGCAGCCGGTCTGACTGGCTTAATGACATGTGGAGCAGGTGCTTTGGCTGCTTTGTGCTTCTGTGTAACACCCTGGATCAGATAGCGTGCGCCAGCAGCGTCCAGAATCTTTTTCAAAAGGTCAGCGGTGTCAAGGTCGTCCTCGTCACGTGCAGTAACCTGGACGTGGTATCCGTGGAGCGTCTTAGCGACGGTGGCAAAGTTCGCAGCGAAAGAGACCTTCTGCCGAAGGGGCGACAGCTCAGGGCACCAACCAAGAAGAAGAATCTTTGAAACATCGGAGCCCGGAGGAACAACACGGATAAGACCAAACTCGACTTTCGCGGGGTCGAATTGCTCGACAAAATCGTCCATTTCCGAGTTGCCCTGCTCTTTAGGGGTGTAGGAACCGGAAGAGTCTGGAGAGAAGACAGCCCAAGAAATCAGCGAGTCGCCACGGACAATGCCCGAGTATGCCGCATTGATCGCCTTGCCGTGAGTCGAGAAGTCGATGGATTGCATGACTGTTAAAGCAAGTGTGCTTGGATTTGTGGATTGATGCGTGTCTGTTAAATTTCACAGAGTTCGATTTAAATCAAGGAGTGAACTAGACGGGCAGTGACGTAGATTTTGCGAGGCTTATTAAGAAGAATTAAGAGAATAACTAGAATTGATTCGAATAATAATAGTAGTGATATGAAAATTTAAATGAGGCTGATCACTTTCGCTATTTCTTGGAGCCTGGAATGCTTTGGTGGAACTTTCGAAGGGCTCTGCGCAGTGAAAATTTATATCCGTTGGATTTGAGTAAAATACCATTGAAATATAATGTATCATTCTTACAAATGATTTACGTATTCTTCGATATCGTTTTCTTGACGTGTTGTAAGGATGTTCTTCAAATCTGATCATTTTCGAAATTCTTCTAGCTCACACGAGAAACTAGCTTTGAGTTTATAAGACAGACACCGCAGAAGGGAACATTAAGTTCAATATTTCCAAAGAGTCATTATAAGAAGTACTGTCACTGCTTTCTTCTATATTGTAGCGCTCTTAGCAATTTTAATTTACGAGCGTACGATAAACTACCTATACCAGTTAACCATAATTTTACCATTCAGACGATATTCCTCAAGCAAACCAAGCAGGGCTTTAATCATTATCGAAAGATCTTGCGATCAAAAACCTCAAATGCTTTCAGAGGACCTCAATCTCCCCACAACAGATCCTAAAAAATGGCGCCTTGAGTGCTCTCCTCTTGGAGCTACTAAATGGGTGTATGAAGAGAACCCTACTACGCCGCAGACATTTTATGTGAGACACAATTTAATCCCAGACTCTTCAGATGTAGGTCCTCTTGCGAAAGACGACTCAGAAGCTCTTCTTAAAGGAGCCAACTTTTTCAAACAATTGCAAGACCCCTCCGGAATCTTTCCTATGCAATATAAAGGGCCCATGTTCATGACTATTGGCTATGTTGTTTCTCACCACTGCGCTGGTTTGCCAATCTCTGAGCCTGTAAAAATTGAGCTCATTAGATATCTCGTGAACACTGCTCATCCTGTTGATGGTGGATGGGGCCTTTATGAGACCGATAAGTCTACATGTTTTGGGACTACTTTAGGATACGTTATTCTTCGTCTCTTGGGTCTCCCTGCAGACCATCTTGTTTGTAAAAGAGCCAGGAGCACTCTCAAAATTTTGGGTGGGGCCCTAAAAGTTCCTCACTGGGGTAAGGCTTGGCTATCCATCTTGAATTTGTATAACTGGGATGGTGTAAACCCAATTCCTCCTGAGTTGGTCTTGACTCCTTACAGTGTAAACCCGATACATCCTTTTAGACTTTGGGTGCACACACGTGCTGTATTCCTCCCGCTCAGTTACCTTTCTGTGAGCCGGTATAGCGCAGAAGAATCTCAGATCATCAGAGAGCTTCGAGCTGAAATTTTTAACCAGGAATTCGGAGAGATCAATTGGGATGCACACAGAAATGATGTTTGTGGTGTGGACTTGTACTACCCTCACACTGCTGTTTTAGATATAGCAAACTACGCTGCAACCATGTATGGTCAATATTTGCGTCCAAATTGGCTTAAGAGAAAAGCCTTGGATCGCGTATTTGAGTGTATTAAAAAGGAGCTTGAAAACACTGATGGTCTTTGCATCGCTCCAGTGTCGTACGGACTCAATGCCTGTGTAGTTCTTGAAAGAGAGGGGAAGAACTCAGACTTGTTCAAACAATTTGTCCGCGGTTTCGATGACGTCCTTTTTCTTGGACCTCAGGGAATGACTGTCATGGGAACTAATGGGGGACAGGTCTGGGACGTCAGTTTTGTTGTACAATACTTTTTTGTAGCCGGCCTCGCGGACAGACCAGAGTTTGAAGACCTAATAGTTCGAGGAGTAGAGTTTCTTTTGCGCTCTCAGTTTGATACTGATTGTGTTAACGGCCTGTATAGAGACGCAAGAAAAGGTGCTTTTCCCTATTCAACTAAACTGCAAGGCTACACTGTGAGCGACTGTACAGCAGAAGGAATAAAAGCTATTCTCATGGCCATGAACCACCCAAGATATAACGAAAAAATTTCACCCCTCGTAAACGAAGAGCTTCTTTTCTCAGGTATCGACGTGCTTCTTGGGTTGCAGAATTTAGGTTCTTTCCACTATGGATCCTTTTCTACCTATGAGAAAATCAGATCCACTCCATATCTTGAGTGGGCGAATCCTGCGGAAGTTTTTGGAAACATCATGGTGGAATATCCATATGTAGAGTGCACTGATCTGGCAGTATTGGGTCTCACCTACTTTACAAAGTACTATGATTACAGAAAAGGAGACATAGAATTTGCCATAAAAGGAGCTATCAAGTACATAGAACATGCCCAAAATCCAGATGGATCATGGTACGGCTGCTGGGGCGTTTGTTTCACGTACGCAGGGATGTTTGCGTTGGAAGCCTTCCGGTCTGTAGGGAAGAATTACGCAAACAACGAGAGTGCTAAAAAAGGTTGCGATTTTTTGGTCCTGAGGCAAAGAGCAGATGGGGGGTGGTCTGAGAGTATGAAGAGCTGTGAAACTCATACCTATGTGGAAGGAAAGCGTTCGTTTGTGGTACAAACAGCATGGGCTGTCATTGGGTTGATTTTGGCTGAGTATCCCAATAAGGAAGTTGTACGGAAAGGCGTAGAGTTTTTGGTGCGCGAGCAAAAGGCTAGTGGTGAGTGGGTGAGTGAGGGGGTGGAGGGCGTATTCAATCACCTGTGTGGTATTGAGTATCCAAACTATCGTTTCGCTTTTCCAATTAAGGCTTTAGGGTTATACCAGAAGTATAAATAGTTAGCTAGATACTACATTAATGATTGCATGCTCCACTATAACTACAAATAGCTCAAAAGTATGTAATGGGAATACTTCAAAAAGAGTCAGTAACCATCCTTACTATCTATATTCTCTTCACCGGTCCGCCAGGAGATTTCTTGAATCTGCCAGTCAAGATTTCGCATCCGTTTTCAGTCACCAACAAAGTATGCTCGAACTGGGCAGTTCTTTTACCGTCAGCAGTAGTAGAGGTCCAGTCGTCGGGCCATCTAACGTCCCTGTAGACACCAGCATTGATCATAGGCTCTATTGTGAACACAACACCAGGCTTACAGAGACCAGGAGACTTATTCTTAGCATAGTGGGGCACATCTGGGGCACAGTGGAAGTATTTGCCTGTTCCGTGACCACAGTATGTGGTGACCACCAGGCACCCATTCTCTTTAGCATGTTTCTCGATGATGGCACCGAACGAACGGAATGGAACACCAGGCTTAACTGCATCGATAGCAAGTTGAAGACACTCCCTAGCAGTTTCGACCAAGTTCACAGTGTTTTTGTCAGCTTTGGCTTTATCTCCTACATAGTAGGTCTCATTCAAATCTGTATGGAAACCATCCTTGTACAAAGAGATGTCCAAGTTGACAATGTCGCCATCCTCGAGAGGACGCTTGTCAGGAATACCGTGGCACACAACTTCGTTGACAGAAGTACACACAGACTTCGGGAAATTGCCGTAGTTCAAAGGCGATGGATAGGCCCTTCTCTTGATGGTCTCATTATGCACAATCTCGTCGATCTCGTCTGTTGTGATCCCAGGTTTCACAGCAGCAGCAGCAATATCCAAAACTTCACGTCCAAGTGTACAAATAGTTCTATACTTCTTGATTTCTGCCTCAGTCATGGGGATGATCTGCCGGCTTTGACGTTCGTACTGCTCACTCACAGGGATACCGTTGGCAGCGTAGTCTGGTTTTTTGATACTGTCCGGAACTGCACGCTTTGGGCTAAGAGGGTACACTGGACGAAGTGAACCAGTGTAGTTGTAGGTAGGGAATGGATCATAATTCTCTACCCCCTCCTTTGCGTGGAGAAACTTGTGCATTCCCCAACTCTCCTTGAAGCAGCTCTGGTCACAAAACACAGAAGTTATACCTTGTTTAAGGCATACTGGACATTTAAGGGTGGATTTGGTTTCTTTACCGCAGGTGAGAGAGGCGCAATAGGTAGTTTCGGACATAGTGGGTGGATATTACAAACACAAATTCAAATAAGCGCAAGTTCAATGCAATTTTTCCTAACACGTGGCAGTACGAAGGGGACCAAAGAGATGAAGGTACTACCGAATTTTTCTGTCAAATATGGGCGTAGACCTAGCGAGAACTTGGATTAAGCGAATTTGGTAAGTGCGTCTTTCTGCAGGAAATTTTTCAAAAATCTTCGAAAAACATCCGAACACCACTGTAGAAGTCGGAGGAGGCATTCAAAAAATAGGTTGAATCACTGATCTTTTTGAACGAAAGAACATTACTACATACTATTACGTTTAAGGAATGGCTTTGGAGTTTGACTTTTCCAGGAGTTGGCTTGTTCAGATGGAGTATGCGAACCAGTTTAGGATATCTCAATCTTTACAAAAACGGATATTATGACTTGATTTGCTATAGTAACTGATTATTTAGTTGACCTTTTTCCTCATTTTGGGAATGAAATGCGCTGGTTTTACCCATTAGAGCCGGAAGATCCATTTTCTCGAAAACCTCGATTTTACTGTATACAAAACTCGGTGTAAAAGATTATTAATGAAGCATCAGAAAAATGCTTTCAGAATCTGTGCGTTTGTTTGTGCATAAAGCTATGAAGTTGTGAACTCAATTTAACAAATATTGTGCTGAGACACGAAACAGCGTGCTACAATACCTTACTTTAGTAGATGACAAATAACGTAGCTGCTCTCACACTCTAGCAGTTCCACATATAATGTATGCTCTCTTACTGAAGAGTTCTCGACCTCTTTCTTGTATTAAATGAGGACAAATACCCAGGGAATTATCAGTCTATACTGTAAACGATTAATGGCACTTATTAGTTATCTTGTAGAGGCTCCGGTCTCCAAATCTGTTTTACCTTCAGACTCACTCTCTGAAGATCCCTGCAGATGTCAAATTTGACAGGGAAATGTGGTATGCAGTTTTGCATCATTCGAAACAATGCAAAAAATCTGTTGAAATGAAGCCTGGAAAAACCTTTTTGAGCCCAAATCATTATAGCTTACTCTAGAAATGTGAAATCTGCTTGATTAGTCTAAGGAGATTCACTAACCTCGGAAGTATTCGAAGTGGCACTCTCAAATACACCAGACTGTTCATAGCATCGAGTAGTGCATATGCTTGGAATAATCTTATTGTTTTTAATATGCAATCTTTTCCAAATGTGGGATACCCAAATCCGTGGACAATTTCAATCAGGGATCACAAATTACATACAAAAAGAACCTACTGGTACTTTATTCCCAAATGGCTTTAGGAGCTACGCATATTTTACATCCATCACGTATAGTGGTAGGACAACCATAAGAATTTAGCAGAGATTGTATACTTGGTCAATAGCTACTGCATTACAATGCGTCTTATGTCAAGAAACGCTCAACCGAGGAATTACACTTTTGATTGAATTTCGCCCAAGCTTCTAATATTGTTCCCGAGTCGCACGTCGGAATGAGTGATCTCCCATCCTCCGAACCATAATGGAATTCCAGTATGTTGGTCATATCCCTGATCCGACAAGCCGTATACCTAAACGCTCGTCCAAAGCAATGACGTGCGAGAAATACAGAAATAGGTGCATATCCGATCATGGATCACAAACGGATAAATCTGAGTGTGTACATGAAGATCAAGTTCATGTGTAGTAATTAGCGACAAGTAAAGATTTCAGAGTTAACTTGTAACTTACAATTGCATTATGTATTAATTATTATATTCGTATCAATGTCTTAAATGAGGTCGATAGTCCTAAGCGAATTAAATGGTACATGTGCTAGTAAACAAAACGTCGTGCTCAATAGCAGAAATAAATCTGCTCAAAGAATTCATAGTTCTTCTCATAGAATCTTGATTGAAAGATGAGCTTTACCTAAAGCTATTATAACGTAACCTTGAACTTTCCTCACCTAGAAGTACTTTTTGATTCCGCTACACTGCATCAATCAAAACCTGGAAATCTTTCTCCAACCGATCCAACTCGAAATCAAACCGCACATCCGAAAACTGTCTCTGAATTCTCGCCTGGCGAGAGACTCGGAATCCCCAGAACTCTGGTATTAAAAGGTGCAAGTTGTAGTCTGCGCCGCCACTAGTGCCTCTATACTCTGGCATATAGCCCATCAATTCATCAGCAGAAGCTTTGCTCTCAGACATGTGCACCGTATTAGGGTACGTGTTGGGGGTCGTTTCGAAAGAGCTCTCAACCTCTGGAGCGAACTCCTCTGCGAAATCTGGTCCTGGAGGCACAACGGTCTCCATATGGAGTAGAGGAATGAAACGCTCAATCGGGGTCTCCAAAGTCTGGAAATTAGGACTTGGAGGAGCCATGCGTATTGGGAAGAGAATATTTCCCGTGAGCATGGTTATTCTCTTCTCAGCAGGGCTGAGGGCCTCGTAGTCTGAGGTAACCAAGGGATCAATGAACTGTCTCAAAATGTCAGTTTTTTTAAGGCACTTTGTGAGCACCTGGTCGCGCATATTGAAGAAAGCGGTCACCTTATAACAATATTCTGTTAGTGACTTCATGTGCAAATTCAAGTGCTGCTGCAAAGGTCCATCTGTTATGAATTGAGCGTTTATATTAGTGATTTGCGAGTACAACCCCAAATCGTAGTATCTCTTGTCACGCATAGTGTTTGGATAGAGCCCCTCAAAATTGATGAGGAACGTCCAGTAATTGCTTGGAAAAACTGCTGTGAGTGCCCTACTGGTAAGCGCATATAAGGCGTAAAGAGTGAGCTTGTACGGATTACGCTCAGAAGCGTCAATGAAAAGATGTGGGTAGATGGCAAACCACCCTCTGAGCATCAAGAAGCCAAGCTTGACACTCAGAGAGTCAAATCTTCTACCCTGAGAAGTCACCCCTTTAACGTACTTAACGAAAGACTCCAAAAAGTCAATCAACTTTTCTGTTCTCTTGCGGACAAAGCTATCTACAGCATAGTTGCCATTGCTCTGGTTTACGTGCAGACCGGTTGCTGCAATCCGGCGGAACTGGTATACAGACTCTAGAACTTCCTGCAAAAAAGTAGGGTTGTAACTAGGCCAATGGTAGTACTTAAACAACTCAAAGAGTACCTGGAAATGCAGATTTATGAGAAAATTACTATTGTCTACACTGGACGGAGGCCGGAAGGCTGGGGATCGTGTCACGTTATACACCCGCATACTGTAGTCATCCAAAAGTGCACAGTATACATTAGTGAGCTCCATATGGTACTCCATCCGGAAAAGCAGCACATGCTCAGTCCCATGCCAAAGCATTATGGTGATAAGTACAGAACCAAACTTTCCAATATAGGAGTACGCGTCTGTTATCACTTGTGCCCTAAGCGGTTTGTCAACTAGCCTAAGGGAGCTTTGTAGGTCGCGAACCAACATCCGCTGCGACTCGGTTTGGATTTTTTCGAAACCTTTCAGCTTGCTCTTTGTCTCTCTCACAAAACTGGCTGGATAGGCTATGTACGTTTGGAAGAGTGCCATGTTACCAAAGGCTAGCTTGAGCCGATCAGTAAGTGTGGTGTACAGAAGACGCTCATTCCGGCTACGGAACTCTGCCAGCATTGGACGGAGCTCAAACACCATTGCAGGCTGACTTTGTTGGTTCTGTGTTTCGAAAAATGGCCTTGAAAAGTGAAACTGGTCAAAGCCAGGGTAATATTGTGGGTAAAACTGGAACTGCTGGGAAGGGTGTTGTAGTTGTTGTTGCGAGGGATGCTGTAACTGTTGAGAGGGGAGTTGTAGCTGCTGTTGAGAAGGATGTTGTAACTGAATGGGATGCTGGATCGAATGCTGCATATGAGGGATTGGTTGCGGCACCTGAGGGATATGCTGTGGTATCTGTTGGGGCATTTGTGGAGGGATTGGATGTGACATTTGTGGGGTCATCTGCGGGGTGATTTGAGGAGTCATTTGTTGAGGATGCGGTATCTGCTGAGACGCCATCAGAATTTGCTGAATCCGTTTGACCTGTTGCATAGAATACGGTTCTTCAAGAGTCTCGATCCCAGTTTTCGAAGCAGTTATTTTCCTCAGCTTGTTGCTCTTTAGATTTGTGTTGGTCACAGCCAGTTGGATATTGTCAAGAACCAGCCGGTCTGCATATTGTGTGAGAACCGCTTTTGGCTCCTGATCCAAGTCGGTCTCTGCTGTCTTGAGTTTCTGTGCAAGCTGTGCGTTCCGAAGAGTGTTTCTCGCAGCTTCTCCTAAAGCAAGGTATGCACACAGGAGCTTAGCTCTCTGACAGTTTCGACAAGCAGGAAGCTCTTCATCACACTTAATCCGACGCTGTTTACATGTCGCACACCCAAGATGGGAGTTCTTATGTCTCTTTCGCGTCGATTTTTTTGGCGTGGACATGATGTGAAGCTCAATCAATAAAATGCGTTAAGCAGATTATAGTTATCAATTCCCGGCCAAAAGTAGAAAGGAGAACTGACTTCGATGAACCTGACTTTGGATATTTGGTAGACTGGATTTAGTTGGATGAAATTATGAAATAATCACAAATTAAATTGCAAGCAAGCAAAATCACAAGCTCGTAAATCGACAGGGATTGGCAGGTGTTAACTTGTCTGAGCAGGGAAATAGAGTGTGTACCAGTGCGCTTTTTGAGGACCAGCAGAGATGCAACTATGGATGCGTGTGAGGGTTTTGCAAATTCGCAGAACTTGATTTCTTATTTTCTAGTGTTATCTCATGTACGACCGCCTCAACCAGGGCTTACATGCGGTTCAAATAATACGAAGTGACCAAATTTACGAGAGCATTAATGCATTCCAAAAAGCATTCGAAAGGCTCAAATTTTCTGGAGAAAAAAAATACAATTAGTAAATCATATGAATCATTTCTGGCCCATGATCTTCAAGAATGCTTCTAGATGTCAGTTAACTACATTTGAAGCCACGTTTCTATTATAAATCAGTCGCCGATCGGACATACTGCCACTTCCGAAATACGACTTCAGGTACGGATTGTGCACACGTATCTCGTAAATTTAGCCCTACTCTGTTGCAGCAGCTAAGGATGGATGTTTTCGGAAGAGAATGATTTGATATACTCTTCAACAGGACGGCCAAAGTTGCCGATGACAAATTTACTGACCATATTCCAAGCGGTCTAAACAATTCCTCTGAGCACTTGATCAGCCGTACATTCAAATGAAGCAATCTAAAATCATATTTTACGTGAGGATGAGAGGGGAGTTAAGTTTGCAGGTTTGGATCTCCAGTCCAAGCACTTCGATTTTGACGTAAAGTTTAAATTAGGTGGTTGGATCTATCGCAGATGGGGCATAAAAGCCTCCGGTGAACAATCGAACAGAAATTAGGGTTCACCTCGATTTACTATAAGAATGCTTGAGAGAGGTGTTGTTTCACTAAATAACCATGATATCACACAATCGCTTCGGAAAACCCGTTAAAAGTAGTGAGATGGACTGTCAAAATTAAGGGACATCATCTAGGTAGGTTCTCTGAAACCAAGCCACTGAAGCAAAGACCGTCAAGATCAATCAAGGAATGCCGACTAAATGTGTAACACTACTTCTACAAGAACTATCGATAAGATGAAACTTCACAAGAGTATGGAACTTAAATACTTGCAACCCCCGCTCTCTGTCCATTTGTGAAACCAGAACTGGCCGCAGCCACAGCATCATTTTTGGTCGCGTTACTTGTTAACCCTTTTCTTACGGCTAACACCTTATCCACAATCACAGCATCCACACCAGCCTCTACCTCCAAACGAGCATTCTCTGGGTCGTTGTTCAACACACCATACGTGAAACATACCAAACCGTTGCTTTTCACGATTCCTGCCAATCTAGGACACTGCACTATAGGATCGGCAGCGCTCACAATCCCCAAGAGATTCCACTTCTTAGCAAAGCGAATAGCAGCTTGCAAAGAAGAAGCTCTGGCGTCTGGCATGAAACAGGAACCACCCTCGGTGAGGAAAAGAATAGGAATTGAAGGCTGCTTGAGGGTGAGATAGATGCACACATCAGGGTGGAAGGAAGAAAAGATGATATTTCTCTGTTGTTTATTGTCGAAAATCACCTTCAACACAACATCCACCCATTTGTTAAGAGCAATCGCAATTTCTTCAAAATCTTCCTTCTGCGCCTCCTCAAGCATCGGGTACTTGCACTCGATGTTGAATCCCACAGACTCCGGTAGCTTCTTAAATAAGTCCTCAAGAGTCACGAAAGAAGATGCAATAGAAGTGCCTCTAGAGTTGCCCTTGAATTTCTTTTCTTTGTAAGTTCTAGTCAATCGCATCCGCTCATCAAACACAGAAGAAATGTCGTCACTAGACGTATTATGACTGCTATTCTGATAGGTGCTATTCCCGACAGGTGCATTGGTAATAAGCTTGCCATTTCCATTGGCCCCACCATCCCCATCCTCAAACATGATGAAACTCAGTTCATACTTTCTGTTCTGCAACAAGGCCTCATCGTCCAAAGAGAAAATGTTGGCACCAGTGTGGTCCTTGGCAAACGTTTTATTTCTCTTCATAATGTTGTGATTCTTCCGCGTGCTAAAGAACTCCTGATCAGGGCGGTGTTCACTCAACTTCAAGAACTGTTCGGCAGTAAGTTTGTGCATAGGAATATCCACACCACTCTCCGCAACCAAGAAATCGTGATAGATGACCGGAACCAAATCCTTGGTCAACTGCACGTCAAACTCTACATACGACGCTCCCAAAGAAGCAGCAGCGATGAAAGATTCAACAGTGTTCTCTCCCAACTGCAACGAGTTCCGGGTATCAAAGTTCTTCCCCAATCCTCTGTGCCCAATCACACGAGTTGTGATCAAGGTTTTCCAGTACAGCTCGTTCAAGTCGTTGTTCATGCTTGAGTGCTGGAAAGCGGACACCTCAATCATCTCAAACCGGACAGTCCCGAGCTCCTCTAACGTGTCCAGCTCCAAGATAGGAATTGTGCAGACTTTATGTAAAGACATCATGTTCTCTCCAACACTGGTATATGCAGTGCCCAAGAGAGCCACTGCTCTTCCAAGCACCCCAGTAGGCTCAAACCCATATCTATACGTTGGCACAATGTCAAAATACACTGTAGCCGACTCGTTTTCCGGAATTTTGAAGCCAATAGGGTCGGTCGCAGAGCCGTGGTTGTCATCAAGAGGAAGGTCCAACACCACAGGATCTTGTGTGCTCTGCTTACAGCTGATGGAGACAGATAAGGCCGTGTCCAATTGCGTTGCGTGCACGCGTGAAACAGGTACCCTGTGCAACTGGATCGCCGGCAACTTATCACGCAAGTCGAGAGTCCCGAGTGTGACTAACACCATCTTTTCACGGGGCTCCAAGCACCCATGTCCAAACAGCTTCACAGGCTTGGCCAGCGTCACGTGGCCCTGACGAATCTCCTTGAACAGCTCCTCACGTGCACCAGCCAAGTGGTCTGGCACTTTGTCTACACTAGAGGTGCTATCGTTGAGCTTGAGCCCAAGCTTGAGCCCGCCCAGCTTGGCCAATCGCAAAGGATCATAGCCCTCTGGTCTAAGCATCTCGGCCAAAGCCAAGTGACCTCTCAAAGAAGAGTGCTCCATTGGCAACCAACCGCTTGCGTCGCCTTTGTTGTACACTGCGCCAGCCAGGATAAGTAATTCTACAACTTTAATGAAGCCTTCGGCTGCAGCCACAAAAACTGGAGTCCAACCAAACGTCTTCTCGGCAATCTCGGTGTTAGCCTTTCTATTTAAAAGTAACTCCACACACTCCACGGCATCCAGCTTTGCCAGAACAAACAAAGCCGTTTCGCCGTCCTTCTCTGTGTGGTCCACTTCTGCACCTCTGTCCAAAAGTGCAGACAAAAGAGGCGCCAGACGCAAGCGCGCGGCTAAGAGGATCGTAGACTTGTCACAGAGACCAACATCTACCAGATCCAACAACACAGCCAAAGTCTGCGGATGGTCACCAACCAAAGCCAAGTGCACTGGAGTCAAGAGCTCTGTATCTCCCCAGTGCTTTGGGTCGTCCGTCAGAACAGACCGGTCCCACTGGCCCCATTTCTCGAGATGCTCAATAAGGATTCCGGTAGTGTCCTTCAACCCGTACTGTGCCGCATAGTGGAGGGGCGCACGCTTGTAGTTATCTCTCTGAAGAAGCAGAGGCCGCATGCTGACGGGAAGCTTCGTAAGCACATAAGCCAAACCACGAGGAGCATCATACAGATTCACACCGTCACGGCCGTAGGCACCAACGAGCCGATCTTCTGGGTCGGGAGCTGCAGCTGCGCGAAGCAGCATATCGCGCATCATCGTAATCCCCGAAGAGAAAGCAGGATCAGTCTCAGTTTCCTGATTGAGCTTTGCTTTCTCGTCCTTTTCATCCTGTCTAATCCTCTGCTTTCCCAAGGCAATCACGTGGTGATGGAAGAACGTGCGGCCACTTACGTCTGCCGCATCGCCAAGAACTTGGACACACGCCAAAAGCTTGTCGATGCACGAAAAAGCTGCAGCTAACGCCAGCTTATTGAGAAGACTTATAAGCACGCGAGGTGGAGCCAACACTGCCAGTCTATACTCACTGATGAGTCTTGACATGAGTCCCGTGGCGTCATCTTTGGCAATGAAGTCAGAGTACCCGGCGGAGGGGGTCTGAAGTCCTGTATCTGGAGGAAGGGTCTCTAAAAGAGTGTTGACTTGCGCAAGAGCACCTAGAAGCTCAGATTCGCTTGCAAAGCTACAGGGAAAGATTCTCAGGCTGAGGTAATACACCTGCTTATTTGTGCCAGCTTTTTTGTCAAGCTTTTTGAGAATCTTGATGAAGCCTCTTTTATTGAGTTCCGCAAACCACTTGAGGTTCCGGAACCGGCCGCGAAGCTCCAAAAGTATACCAAGAAGCTCCTCGTACTCGTCTTTATCGAGCTCAAGCTTGGCACCATTTTTCTGACTTGACGCAATCGCATGGGAAACGCGCTTCAAACGACGTTCATACTCTGAGAACTGGAAATTGAAGAAAGACTCCACCTGTTCAATGTTTCTGTCGAGCATAAAGAAGAATGCAGAGAGCTCTGTCTGGACGGCCTCATCGCATAGAGGGTCCAGAAGATTAGATGCAGAGATAGAATAGGTGATTTGTTTGATCTGCTTTTTGAGGTCCTTGTAGGACATGTAGTGAGGAAGCCATTCGGGAACCTGGTGCGAGGCAAATCTCGTTAGTTTTGTTATTGGTGATTTCTATGATTGTGGTGCTTTATATACTAAAAAAAGAAAAGCATAATACAGGAGCAAAGCGTTCTCTAGATGATGATGAAAATGTTGTGTGAACCTTGGACGCCGGACTTTTTCGGACTTTGTAAAGTCCGAGAGAATCTTAGACATGAAACTTGAGCAGGTAAAATACGTGAAGGCTGTATCAAGCCACACGTAATAAAAATCAAATCCTGAGAAAAGAGCTTCGGTCCCTCATACGCGCGTAAACAGTACCAATCCAAACCTGTTCAAAAAAAAACGTGAAAAGTGGGGTAGAGAAAAAACTGAACGATGAGCTTCAGGGTGGGCGATAAAAAATCACGATTCACTCATATCAGCTATGGATTTTGTGACGAAAGCGTAGCATAAATTGAGTATTTCTTTATCAGGAAAGTGTAAGATAACACATCCTACTGTATGATGTAACCTCAAAAGGAGATATAAAGATAACAAACACTGCAATGATCCCAAACACAAAAAAATGCCGTTCTCTCAAAGAATATTATGGGTGTAGCCTATGGAAGTGCTTCAGATCACACAACTGTGAATGGCCACAGACACGTATCAAACATGATGCAATTAACTCGGATAAAATAATCAAAAAACATAGGAAAATTCTGAAAAAACATACGTTTTGCCAAACTTCATTCTGTAAAGTGTCTGGTGTCACTCAATGACGATTCTCTGAGGTCCTTTGGGAAGTGTAACTGAGTGGGCCAGAACTCATCGGCTTATATTGCCTCTTCAGGGTTACCCGGAACAAAAACGTTTGTTTCTCTAATTAGATGAATAGCACGTTCCTGGATGTCAGAATTAGGAAGAAGGTGGCATGGCTTGATAGCTGATTAGTTTCGATGGTCTTACTGGTTTTTTTTAATTTGCGCGATTAGTGCTCGATTTTTGAATCTTTAAAAAGAATTGACAGGTTAAGTCAATGCCTTAGGTCAAAACCACTACAAGTTGAGTTAAGTGGCCCTCCAATGAGCATGGGTCTTTTTCTATTTTATGTTACTAATACTACAAAAATGCCTGAAACAGTGCCCTTAAATCATCCAAATAATCAGATCAATTAACTCCATGTTGTAAAAAGAGAGATGCAAATGTATATACAAAATCAATAATTAGGAGCCAATTTATCTTCCTCCACCAATTTTTCAATCTCCCTAACAGTTGTGTGCACCAACTGTCTAGCCTCAATAGCTGCCCAGATAGCAATCAATCTGATGGTACTTGTAATGCCACGTTCTTTTTCGAACAATTTTGCATCCTTCAAGTTAACTCTTCTGAGTATAGGAATAGCGCTGATGTTAGTAAAATCTTAAGCTTCCGCCAAAAAACGAATGTCTTGTGACGAAGGTAAACCAAAAACAAATGTCCATACTAACCTTGCAAAGAGGTCCAAGTCTGGGTCCAACTGTCTGCCCATACCCTCCAAAAGAAGGATGGCCACCACCACGTTCACGAAATCCGGCTCCATCTTCACATGATGCTTTCTCACCATCGTAAGCATCTTGTCCAATAGATCACCTACACTTATATTTCCAAGTGTGAATGCTCTATCCTTGATCGTTTCTACTAGTCTCTGTACCTTCAAAGCAAAAATCTCGCTATCTATAGCACTCTCAGGGTCTCTGGATCTTTCAATCATGAGCTCGCCTGCTCGGAACCCATCAAACGTCAGAAGAGCCTTGAAGAGCTCGAGAAAATTGATTCTATCACGCTCATTGAGCTCGGTCACTAATCCAGTATCCAAATAGCACACCTCAGGCTGGTACCCTGCGTCATACAAGCGAGAGAAAGAACCAAGCAACTTGTCATATCCATCCTTCTCGCGGTCGTCTCTTAAAAGCTCTGTTGTTACGGTCTGCATGTCTCTTGAAACTATAGGATCATTTTCAGGTCCCTCATCATCCAGGGCATAATTGTTGTCCACCTTGAAGAAGCGCACAAAAATGTTTCCAGGATGAAGATCAGAGTGTATAAAGTTATCCAAAATAAGCATCTGAAGGAAAGAGTCAAGTACCTCATTAGATATGATCTTGTTCAATTGTAAGAATTTCTTCTCTTTTTCTCCAGCGGTCCCTAGCTTCACCTTATCCTGAACCTCTTGCGTCAAGCCAAGGATAGTGGCAATGGGCAACGCATGAATGTACTCCTCCACTAACACATGTCTATTCAGACACTTTAAGTAAGGTTTCAGGAACTTGACCTGCAATTTTACTTTTTTGGATGAGTATCTCAATTCCTTTCTCTCAAAGTTCTTGGCAAACTTGTTCAAATTAACCCCTTCAATTCTGAGATCCAACTGAACCCGCATAAACATAGAAAACTGTTCGACTTCTTCTGGAAGGGAGAGCCACTCCATTGTTGGGATCATGTCTATGGTATGAGCAAAGAACCTCATGATCCGCAAGTCTCTATCAATTTTTGTTTCTACATTAGGGTGCATCACCTTGACTGCCACCCACTGGTGCAGCTGAGGTCTGTGGTATTTGTACAATGAGAAGCGCTCCTTTAGATCGGCTATTGTTGTTTTCACAAAAGAGTCATCTAACTGTTGCTGCCGATCTTGTTCTATACGATCAATGTCGTCATCAACTTTTCGTAAGTAAGATTCAGAGAGCTTACCGACGTGAACTTGTGCAATAGAGCCTACCCCAACTGGTTTTTCAACAAATTCTTCGAATATTTCATCAAAATTGTCTACTTCAAAGCTCTCGCAAATAATACGACGAGTATCTCTGAACAGATGTGGTCTTGCATCCAGATGAAGACTGCCGAGCTCAGCACAAAAATTCTTGCTGAAGATGTCATTTCTTGAAGCTGCCCATTGGCCAAGCTTCACAAAGCAAGCACCAGCATGCTCAATGCAGAACTTGAGGATTTTGTTCCACACTAGCTTTCCTAGTCTCTCGCTTCCTTTTGATCTAACTTTCGGACCAATGAAAATCATGAGCGGATATACTAAAAACACGGGAACAAATAAGGCACTCAACTGCGCGAATCGGAGACATGTTAAACACGGTTCTAGCACATAGTCTTCTAAAAAGAATCTGATCTTGTAAAGAAAACCAAGTCGCAGATTCAATAACTCCTTCTTTTTTTCCTCGGTTGCTATCAGATACTCCTCTTGTGAAGCATAATAGAGCGCCAGCTCAAAAGTATCGGCTTGCTTTTGCGCAAGACTTTTTGTGACGAGATCAGGTCCTCGATATTGGTCATTTCTAACGATCGGACGATACGTCAATGTGAGACCAACGGCAGTTGGAATAAGTAGCCTTGGGGCAAGTCTTGAAAACCTAAAGAGATGAGATCTGAACATGGTATGAAATTAGTGCAGTTGCTCTTTATATCGGAGTTTATAAGGCAATTTCGGTCATGTGGTTAAGAAGAGGAAGCTTGCTATCGAATTTATTTGCTGCTTTTTGCATAAAAAGTCCGAACGTAAACAGAGCATCTCAATTAATAAAATCTATTCGGGTCATTATAATTGAATTTGTTCTTGAGCTTTTGAATCGTAAAAAATCATTTAAAACATCTTCATTTGGTTTCTATATAGCGTCCGATGGTTGTTGAGGTGCGTTTAGTGTTTTCACGAGGCTCTCCCGGCTCTTAAAAAATCTACATTCCTATGAATGAAAAAATACTATATCATATATTTGTTCGTAACCTATATACTTTGATTCTTCAAGTTTCGAACAGGTTGTTCTGTTTTCAGCGTTAGTGAAGCAGCAACAAAAGCATAAAAGCCCAAAAGCTTCATGCGTCGAAATCTCAAATATTAAACTTGCTGAACCACATCTTATGCCTCCCAAAAACTCGAAAAGCCTGACGAATCTGAAAAGTTCTGATAGAAGGCTTGCCTCTGGTCTGTCGGCGGCTAGTTATCTTCATAGTAGTTTGGCGCAGACTACCAATGAAAAGTTTCAATATAAGCCGGCCAAAAAAAGCACACCGGTAGATCCTAACTTGACCGTCAAAAGGGAAGTAGGTGACTCCAAATGGTCCGACTCGACACTTCTAGAGTGGGATCCAAAACATTTCAGACTTTTCGTGGGGAATTTAGGGCCAGATGCGAATGATGAGCTTTTGTATAAAGCGTTCTCAAAGTACCCTTCCATGTCAAAAGTGAAAGTCCCTATGAACAAGAAGAAGAATGAAAATAAGGGGTATGGGTTTGTAGCTTTTTCAGACTCCAAAGACTATTTGAGAGCGTTCAAAGAAATGAACGGGAAGTATGTGGGGCAGCATCCTGTACAGCTAAAACGGGCTCAAACTGAAATAAAACCAATTAAGAAGAAAGGAAGAAGGTGAGTCAGTACCAATCCCTTAGACTAAACCTCCAGATTGCCCTATACATATATTCATGCTTCATCGGGGTTCAAGTCATGAGTAGAGTCTATGAGGTATATGCGTTGATGTGGTTCCTTCGGGCAAGGGCCCAAAGAACTTTGATGCGTGCTTTTAATTGAGGTGGAAAATACATTCTCAATCTATTTGTCTCAATTTCAAAATTCGTCATGTACAAAACGTCAACTTCTACTCGACGCTTATCAGCTTCGATTGCTAGCGACGATTCATTGCAATGGCACACCAATGCTGCCAACTGCAGAAGCGGAAACAGGACGAAACATAAGGGACTTATGTTGTGACACTATTTTTGAAATTTTAACATCCAACCGGATATTGAAGTTACATCTATGTTCCAAGAGTCATTGTCTCTTTTCATTCTCCCACTGCCTCTCCACATAAAAAATTCCGAAAGTGGAAACACAATTTGCCAGATCAGGGCGCCTTAGGGGACTTTTTGGATTGCTTTTCTGCCATAACACCGGGAGTACATACATAAGAGACGCCAAGCTTTACAAAGTGGTCTCACACTGAGAACATAATGGCTATTTTAGGCACCCATATGGGGTTCGAAAATCCCAAACTGGAAATACACCTATAGGTCCATGTGTTGTCTAGATAAATGATGGAGGCTTACAAATTAGAACTCACTCAAATTGAGGATCTTCGGTCCATTGAATCACCCATTCAAATTTGATTGGAGTCCTTTATATTATAATTTAGTAGCAGAAGAAATGAGCAGCATATTTAAGTCTAGCTTCAACCTTTCTCTCATGATCACTAAGAATACAAATTACTGTAACAATTGAGGGCTCGGCCTCTGAAGCTATAGAGTTCCGTCTTACATGTACTTTTTTGAAATTTCATAGGATCTGTTCCGTGCGGTATGGTCGCTAAAAAAGACATTATTACGTGATGTGATATGTAAGACCTGCTTATCGAAAAGATCTATATGTCAAATCTTGGGAGACCAAAAGTTCAAAGACTGTGTGTTCTGCTTCCAGTTTTCTCAATTCGGCTGCTACTCTAATGGGAACATCTTAACAGCGTTACGTTTTTTGCAAGCCTTTTTTGTATTGAGCTGTTAAATGTGGTGATGTATGCCTCTGCACTAATGCGTTTGACTGCAGGTTGCATACTTGACAAGAGGTCCTTAAATCCCGACGCCTCGAAGATGGTCAGATGCAGAACGATGGTCAGTAAATATTTTCTTAGTTAATTGAACAATTAAAGGCACATTTTTTGTACTGGTTCAATCCACTGAATATAACATAATCATTCGTAATAAACGAACCAAATCTTTTTCACAAGGTGCGAATTCACAGCAGAATTTTCTGCCAAGTTCTTGGAAATGCCTGCTAACGCAAGAAATTCAAATTGATTCCCGAATGCGGTTGCCAGCATCACCCCGGGTGTCATAAGCGGAAACTATTTTCCGGCTTTTGTAGCACATTATCCCGAACACGTTCTTCACCGTTTCATTAGCATTGCCAACATCTTCTTTGAAGGGTCAAATATCCACTAGTAGCCGTTTTTAAGTATTGAGCTTGCAATCCAGGGCGCAATTGCACTCACTGGTCTATCGGTGACCCATCTGCGTGGATTCCTCTGCATATGCAACAATCCAGCGTTGGTCAGTCTTATACAAAGAACACAGGGTTTGAGTAAACCCGCAGAACCTCCTATAAAATCCGAGGCTCTTCTCCTCAAGCTCTCAATCAAGTTTTTCAATCGCTCACAATGCAATTTTCCAAAGCTGCTATTGCCTCTACTCTTTTTGTCCTCACCTCGGCTTACGAGTACGTCACAGTTACTATCACCAACAGTGAGGGCTCTTATGTCACTTACACTAAGACTTTGGCTGAGATGTCTGACTTGAGCACTCCAGAGGGTGCTTACATCACCTACTCTGTGATCTCCGCTACCGAGCACGGTAACGCTTTCTTGAGAACCAACTACTACACTGTTTACTCTTCCACTGAGAGTAGCAGTTCCGCTGCCTCTACTTCTGAGTCCTCCTCTGTTGCCTCCTCTACTTCTGAGTCCTCCTCTGTTACCTCCTCTACTTCTTCTGCTGAATCTACAGTGTCTAACAGCACTACTAGCACCAATAGCAACAGTACCACTGATGCTTCCATCTCCACATTCGTTGGTGGTGCCTCCTCCATGCAAGCTGCTGCTCTTGCTGGTGTTGCCGGTGTTGTTGCTTTCTTCTTGTAAGTAATCTGAACTATAGACTAGCTTAATTTCCAGCATTAAACCTTTCGAATTCTTGAAACCCGAGGAAAGTTTTATTCTATCACGATGCTTTATCAGTGTTGACAAAGGTGTAGAAAGATCCGTCTTTATATTGAGTGGAGAATCTTACAGCGGTTGTTCTGTTACGTAAAACAATGTCCAATGAAACTGGCACATAGTAGTTTAAAACTTAATTATATAGTAATGGCTCAGTTCTTGAGAAGGTTTGGGGCTGTTTCTTCGCTTTTTTTGGCTGGCTAGTTATAACACAAGCAAGGATAAGCGCTACTGAGACCCAAAAAGACATTTTCTATTGGCCAAAATAATAATCCGCTTCAGTTTTATTGTACTTTATTCCAAGTATATTCATAACAATCTCTTGGGAAGCACGCAACCACCAAAGTCACACTTTTGAGGTCTTTCTTACACTGTCTCGTCTAGTGATTGATAATCAATATGTAAAACCCACCTTACCAAAAACCATGCTAAATATACGCCTTTTTCCCATATCTGGGGGACTTTGAAAAGCTAAAATAAAAGTTCAAGATCATAAACGCAGTGTGAGAAAGCGTGTATAGAACAGCTAAGTGTCCGTTACTATCAGTGATAACAAATCGCTTCGTGAGAAAGAAAGAAAGTGTAGAAACAAACGTGAATATTGATCACAACAGCAATCATCATGTCCTTATTGCTCAGTCTCATCCCCCACAAAAATCTCACTGACCTCTACCGTACCGTATCCATCTCTTTCATTCCCTCCAGTAGAGCTCTTTCTCCGGCTGAAGCGCCGCACAACTTTCATAGGTAATTCACCCTCGTCAAAGACCTGGACCTCTTCTAATACCTCATCGTTATCGTCCACATCTTTTTGGGCTTTCTTCTGTTGATATTCCAGCGCGAAAAGATCTTGGTTCCAGCAAAACCCTTGGGCCTCTTTGAGTGAGAGTGAAAAGGTGAGCACTCGCTTCGACTCTCTGTAAGAGTCACAATATTCATATACGGTATGCTTTTCGTCATTTAGCATGGTTGGAGAGAGAAAGGATCTTCTCCGTGTCCATGTTCCGGCCTTTTTGGTTGGGTTCTTCAGCTCGTGTTTCGCTTTTGCCATGGTGTGTGTCTTGGAGACTTGTAAGTAGCTCTGAACCTGATGCGATGAGCCCGCACGTGATTAATGGGTGCGGTTAGTAAGAACCCAGTTACACTCTTCTCACTTTAATATTTATATTCTAAGTAAGTTTCCTGAAACCGGTCGATCCATTTCAGACAGTTTTGTATATAATCAATTTGGCGTGTTCTCCGAAAGAAATCCGAACATGTAATAGCAAGGTATAATAACACATCTATATATCATGATTTCTGTGGTTGTTTTACCATTCAAAAATCTATTACCTCTTTTTGATATTGTACATTCATATCCTAGGTGCAAGAGGCATCATGTTTGACCTCAGCAACTGCTAGATTTTGAGGATGATTAGTTGCATATGTGACACATTGTGAGATCTTCTTGGATTAATTAACCTTTCGAAGATGATGGCCTCATCTTCCAGCTATAAACCAAATCACCCACCTGTGGTGTTGTGACCTTAGAACATATGCTGTCTTATGGCACGTTTACTAAGCCATCCAAGTTCTATTATGCGCTAAAATAGAGTTTGACTCTGTCGACACGCACTTAGAGATCTTATTTTTCAGTTTAATTCTGTCTTTTGAGGTAAATTGGAGTGACAGACTGGAAACATGAGATAAAGGATGTATTCATACATTGAAGCTCTGGCTTCGAAGTATTGCTAATTATATAGGAAGCACTCGAAAGTCACGTTGTTATGCCCCTACTCCACCAACGTATGTAAACCAAAAGTTTATGATCTCTGATTTGTATGTTTAAACAATATGATCTCTTTAAAGTTCTTGCATACAGAGTCATAATACGGAGCTATATATAAGTCTAGAAATATATCGATTTCGTGAGGTTACCTTGAAAAAATCGGACCAATTTGACGTGGAATCTTCGAAAACGGTTCAAAGCATAATTCGCCCTTTTGCTTCCGTGCATATTCTCGAAAGTTGGAGATCGGAAATCTTACCACTTGGGATGCCGTTGATCTGCTGGTTCCCAAGACGTCTCGCTTATATCGGTAGAGTATAAAAAAAGAACTATTTGTATCACACCTCATTATTTGGAAGTAATTGATAACATTTGTTGTAAAGATGAGAATTACTTTCTGGTCTGTGTAGATCGACACTGTTCTGCTTTTTTTGGCTTCAGCGTGCGTGTTGTTACGACCCACCCTGCGGGAGCGCGCATTTCCGCCACATCTTGCTAATCGATACAATTGTAGAAACTCTTCAATCGATTTTTTAGACGGCTAAATAAGAAACAAACTCTTCTCATAAGGTAAGCCGTTATGAAACCTATCATTGGTGCCCCTTGGCGGCCTCTATACACGATATACTTATTGTCAAAATACGTGGTGAGGGCATGCCCAAAAAGCTGGATAATTAAAATTAGTGCAGATATAAATTTGCTAATATCGGCTCGGGAACCTTCGTTTCCAGATTAATAGAAGTGTTATGAGCATACAAAACATGTTATCGGTCCGCTAAAATAGGCGCTCTGTAGATTTTTAAATTTTAAGGATATTTGTACAAGCTTCCTCGGATCCGATTAATTAAATACCCCACAGCATACTGCTAGTAGCACCATCACATGACGTATAATCTGTATTGGGCTTACAATCTGGGTGCCACTCTTTGTAGGGAGATCTCACATCCTTAAAAGGAACAAGGGCCCTTGACTAGCGCACTAACTACCGTAAATCAATCAATTGCTTAGATATCAGATCCCAGTTGCAGATCAATTATATAAAATCCCACTAATCAACGTATTCTAATCTACAAAACAAGGTATTATAGTACTTTTACAACCACATCTGTCTCACACCCTCCCTCCCCTCATTACCCTCTCTGTCAACCCTTTTCTTCTCCTGCACTTGGATGCAATCTTGGCCTATATATACCCCCGTATTCATTATTTTCGACTAAAATAAAATTCCTTCTAACCGTCCATCACTGCCGGCATCTAGAACCTGAGCCCAAGCATCCTACTGATAAGCCCTATCACTTTTAACATTTGCTATATTAAATCACTCGCTTTAAGATAGCCCCCCCTCCATCATGGACATTTATATGCAATCCATGAGTGAGCTTTGGGAGGGCACCAGACCAAAAAATCGGCCTGGTAGACCCTTTCACGCTCCCTCAACACCTTCATCTACTGGCGCGCCCCTCTCTGCCACCACACCCCCCTCTAATCTCCCTCAACTCTCTTCCATACCCCCTCCCTTAACCACATCTTCTGCCCCGTCCACAGCACTCCCCCGCACCACTTTGACTTCCCGGTCCCATTCCAACACCCCTCTTTCGCTGCTCTTCCAATCGCAGCTTCTGTTGGGCAGTCCACGTCTGCCCTTTTCGCTCCGTCCGTATGGGGGCTCGCTTTTAGGGCTGCATTCGCGTCGCCAATCGTTTCCAGAGAGCGCGCCTTTCTCGCCGTTCGGATCCTCTCCTAACAGTGCCTCCTCTCCCGGTCTGTTTGAGCGTGAGGAGTCCATGCAACTTGATAATGGGCTTCTTTTAGTCGGCAATCACATTGTGACCCTGCCTGAGCTCCGTGCGCTCTATCGCGCTCTGGATGGCTACTTTTGCGTATCTAGTGCAGAGCGTGTCTACTCCAGCATCAAAGGAATGTTAGACCCCATGGCGCCCCATGCAGCTAAGGTTGCTGCACTTGTGACGATGCTTAAGCTCAAAAACGACCTCAATGTCGAAAAAATGCGCCTGATGTGTTTGGTATGTTCAAAATCCGGTAAGATGGACGTGCTCACTGTGTCCTCTGGACTGAACAACCTTCTCCAGAAACACGACTTGGTGATTGTTGACGGTGACCGTGGCAAAGATTTGGTCCACGTTATCGAGCCAACAGTGGGACTAAATTTTGTGGTGCTTCTCAATTTCCTCAAGAAGAGAGAGCACTTGCGTTCTATGAACGCCCAGAAAGGAGGTCATAACCAAGATGATGAGCATGTCGTGTCACTCCCGACAAAACAAGTTCTTCGGTTTGCATCAGCACCAGAGGCCCACCGCATGCCGGCCAAGTGCAAGAGCGAGTTGGAGGCGTTCAAAACAGCTTTGGATAAGCTTGCCCAATTAAATGCTAGAAATGCTAGCAGAAGGCATGATGATGGAAGAGGTCCTTTGGATTTGCGTATTTTCAACTCGGAGTATCAATTTGACAATAAGAAGCTTGTTTTCTATTACAGTTGTACCAAGAGAAACGACTTTCGGGACTTGATCAAAGAGCTCTTCAAGATCTATAAAACGCGCATCTGGTTATGCGCGGTGTTGAACCCAGACGAGTTCAATCCTTACACAGAGTCATGTGCATCTAGCCGAATGAGATTGAGCGGGTTCTTGGGAGACTTCTCCAAGGAATTTAACACTAGCAGATTGAGAGCCTTTGAGGAGGAGGATCTTTTCGAAAGAGGCAGCTCGTTCAGTATGAGCTCAATGTCTTTCAGGTCAGGAAGTATTTCCTCTGCCGCCAGCACTAGAAGAACGCTTTTGACATCTGCCGATAGCGTGAATGATGAGCCGGGAGAGAGGAGATATGTGGCCAACGAGCAAGCGTTGGTAGGTCGGTACCAGGATAGAATCAACAAGATGTTACTGGTGGACGAGAACAATTTTAAATTGGAGGATTTAAGTTTCGACGACTATCATGCACAGAACTTGTTGAATTCGATAGAGAATTTAAAGATAGATCTAGGTATGAGATAGATGATACAGCGACTCAACTTTGGGTCTATTAAGTTGCAAAGTTCTTTGGGATTGTCAGAGTTATATAGGGGTTATGTATAGAGGGAGAATAAGATTTGTTACAATATTGATAGATTTATGACTGATGAGGTATGGCATATGGTATATATATAGGGGGATTCTGTGTTCGCTTTGTGCGTATTATTATATTAGTATGGATCTGTAAGCTGTTATCATTGTTTGCTAATGAGGCTCACACAGCAATGATAAAATGTGCAGATAAACAAAAACACAAAATACGAGGTGAGGTATTCATTTGTTCAAGTCATTTTTTAGACAATGTCTCACTTTTCATAAAGGCACAGAAAGAAGATATGCAAGAACGTGTATCTATATAAAAAATGAGATTGTTTGTCTTGTTATTATACCTTATATATTAATTTGATACCATAGTATTATAATGTATAAAAATAAGTAAAACATGGATTTTCGTGCCTTTTTTTTCACGGATTGAAGACCATCAAAATAGTAGGTACAACACCCTTAATTATTGCCCCTCAAACCGGAGCCCGTGATCTAGGCCATGGATATTGCGATGCTCTTCTCCATTCTAATATTTCCTATCAATACCACTCCACTAGACGTCAATTTGCTAACGATGTAACGATGAGCTGGCTCGTGCTAACCGCACTAAATTCAGTAACCATTCTCGGGTTAATAAGCTGTCATCTAGCGGATGCGAATAACCATGAACAGATATTTCGTTTCTAAAGAGTTTTCCCACTATATCAGTGATTGGTTTGTCGTTCTATTCTTCATTCTTGAGGTTGCCTTTTTAGGAGAACACACAAAGCCCTTTCTCAGAGAGTTTCGTCTCAATGACCCCACTATTCAGCATCCCTTCGCGGAGCACGAAAGAGTACCCGTTGTTCTTTGTTTAGCTATTGCCATTTTTGTTCCAATATTCACCATAGCAGTCACTTTGATGTCTATGCACGGCCGCAATTTTGGAAGTGCTGAAAAGGTGAAATATCACTTGCACCTTTTGAACATCTCATTTTTAGGTCTCTTCCTTTCTCTCTCAATTAATCTCTTCTCGATTGATTTGCTTAAGAACTGGATCCTGCGTCCAAGACCGGACTTTATTGCTCGCTGTGGTCCCAAAATAACCAAAGCGATGGACTTGACCAAAAACTATGATTTAAGTATTTGCGAAGCTCCTATGGGAATGGCTGTGTTATATGATGGTCTTCGTCTGTGTCCTAGTGGACACTCCGGCGCTGCATTTGGTGGCCTTATGTACTTGGCTCTTTGGTTGTCCGGTCAATTGAAAGCATTTAAGCCTGGAACACCAGTATGGAAATTGTGTGTCTGTTTTGTCCCTTTGGTTATAGCCATGTATATAGCGTTGAGTAGAACTCAAGATTATAGACACCATTTCGGAGATATATTTTTGGGGGGTTTTATAGGGTCTGTGGTTGCTGCGTCTATGTATTTCAAATATTTCCCTCTGATCTTTGATTTCAAGCGGAGCCATAAACCGTACGGTGATAGTGATGAAGAGGATTTGGCCTACTCGGAAGTGGGAGAAAGTGTACTACCTCTTTGAAGAAAGCGCTTATGAGCCTTACAAACATAGCATTCGAATTAAGAAAAATACGATTGACCCGTAAATTACATAAAGCTAGCCCAAGTTATATCTGAGTAAACTGATTGGCAGCACTTTAAAATGGGGTGCTGTTCATAACATGTAGCTCTCAGTATATTCAGTTTTGCGTTTTTTTCTGGTCACACTCGGGTGCACTTTATACTTTATCTTACTTATTAAGATAATAAGATCGCGGCAAACTCTCGTTAGTTGCTTACAAAAGTAATTGATTTACCGACTTGGTCAGTCTCAAGTTATCGATCTCAGTTAACGCTTGGAGTCCAAGCTCAAGATGAGCCTACAGAAGAACAAAAGCTTTTAGAAAATTGTTATCATATAGTTCAAAAATGTTTAAATATTCATGGTCTTGTAGTTTTTTCGCTTAGCCCACTATTGCTTCTGTGAGTTACCCGACAGTCACCATCCATTTTTTAAAACGCGAGACCTGGATTCTCAGCCTCAACCATATAAAGTAAGTCAAACACAGAAGCCTTAAACTTCGAGAAGTCTAATTGCAACTCTATACCTCAGAAGATTATTATAGCGAAAGAAGACTAACAATAGGATGTCTGAAGAACCAGAATCGAAGCCAGATGTAAAGCCAGACGCCACTGGCACCCAGCACATCAACCTTAAGGTGAGCGACGGAACATCTGAAATCTACTTCAAGATCAAGAGATCTACTCCTATGAAGCGTTTGATGGAGGCTTTTTGTAAGCGTCAGGGTAAGAGTTTTGACAGTTTGCGTTTCTTGAGTGATGGTGAACGTGTTGATGGGAACGCCACCCCTGACGATATGGACTTGGAAGACGGCGATGTCATCGAGGCACACAGAGAGCAGATCGGTGGTCTGTGGTAGTTTCGTAAGCTTTAATTGATGTTGTGGTTTTGTTGTAGAGGATACAAGTAGTCATCACAAACAAAGGATGCGGGTCTACTTGAAATCGCCTTTACCCTTGATCCAGGCAATGTTTGATCGCTTCATCAGTGTTATTCTATTTTCATACATTACTTCTTTACATATATCTTGAAAAGACAAACTAGGGATACTGTTTCTTTCACCCTATGGATGGTGGTTCAAGGCATAAAGAATAAGGCTCTGGTCTCATTTTGGAGTCTACACCTAAATTTCAGAGTATGGTATATTTTCGACCAATATCAGTAACACCGGACCGCCTTAGTTTATCCCAAGGTTCAAATGGGAACAAGTTCATTATTTGCCTAGTTGGCTGAAAAATTATTAAATGTGAACATTTTTGAGCATAATGGTAACTAATTTTATGGCTCCTCTAGCATGTTGATGTTACTCGATGTGAATTCATTAAAAAATTGAAGCGCAGAGCTTTGATTTTGAGAATCAAAATGCGTGACTGTTAGAAGCTCAAAGAATATGGACGTTTTCATTTGTATGAGTGCTATTTCGAACCCTCAAAGCTTCTTCCCCAAAAAAGTTTTCTGTTTTTTTTTACGCGACGCGTCGGTAAAACTAACTTTTAAGCCAGTATTTACACAGCACTTTTCCCTCTTATTTAGATGTATTCTAAGGTGTTTATTAGTGTTAAATGAAGCCTCGTTTTTTTTTTCCGATTTAGGGTAATATACGTGAAGATATTGTAGAAAACAACAAATTATAAATAATTGAAAAAAAGCTCACATCAATTTCGTATTTCTCGATTTATAATACCGTTTAACATAAGATGAAAGTTTTCGTAAGTGCTTTTTCAACTTGTATTCTTTCTCGCTTGAAATAATCATAGTTTTTTTCCTTTTCTTTGCTCTGTGTCTAAGAAGCGAATGTGTCACTCGTAAATAGTTCGAAAATACAATAACATGAACTGAAAATGCACAACTTTGATCCACATACAACTAACTAACATATTCACTTTTTCTATGAAAACATAGTATGACCGCGGTTCCATTGGGCTAACCACGCACCTCATTTCACATGTTTGCCTGTGCCCTAAGTCAGATTCAGTATTCAGTCTACTGTTTCAAATGTATGCTTCACAGCCAAAAACTGTCAAGTCCGACGCAAATTTCAGTTTGATTTGGGGCCTGACGAACTAAAATTATAAAATAAGGTTTTGGTACGGTTCTACAGACCCTGTGATGGTTAGATACACCTGTTATTGACATACGCCTAAGCAATCTCACCTATCTTGCTGATTTCATTCTTCCGGATCAAGGGGTGTGATTGCATGGTGCTGCTTATAGTGCACTACACAATGGTCGACAAGAAAGGGGTAAATTTGAGATCAACCAAACAATTTATCTATATTCAAATGGACACTGATATAACTGTCTAATTAAAATTTGGTGGCGTAGAACAGCGGATCAAATGGCATGGCATGGCATCAGAGACAGCCTTTGAATCCGGCCGTGTATAAAATCTAACTTGCTTTAGCGTGGGCTATACAGCAAAAATTGCAATCTTTATCAACAGATAAGTGATGATCGATAGAGATCCAACAAACGCTGCCTTCGATAATCAGCGATTACATTGGTTTACCCGAGTCAAACGTTGGAACTTTTGACTGGGCCTGTCAATGAATGTAGATCAGAGCGATCGTATTGTGTATTGGTAAACAAAAACAAATTGTTGTCTGATATCAAACCAGCATCTTGCCGCGTACAAATCGCTCCCAAAGTATGTGGTCAGCAATCATTGATTTTAGGTTCATTTTTAAGGATTGACATCTCGCGTATAGCATACATGCTACCCACATTTCAGCTATCCTTAATGTGTCATAAAATTAGGACACTTAAAACGAAACACAAATCAAGAAAGAATGGAGACGTCTCAGAGTCAAATGTCGACGTATTTATAATAATTGCTATCCATAAATTATACGATATTTATAAGGAGCTGATATCTCGCCTCATTTTTTTGTATATAAGAATTGGTACACCAACACGGTTTGCAAGCATACTCATCGATTGTGCATGCACAAATGACGGCCGTTGCAGGAGACGAAAATTTGAAATGAACTAAAAATGTTACTCATAAATATATGGAATTGGTAAATCAAAGTACATCTAATGATATATTACTCAATTTGGCTACAAGTGGCTTCCTCACCACTCAAATTTCCTCAGTCACCAACACACAATCCCCCTCCCCCTTAGACACGCTTTCTGTGCCCTCCTTGCAGATTGAAATTTCAACTCAACGTGCATGCCTCTGTCTGCAGCATTTTACCCAGAAAAATCTTCCAAACAAAACAAACGCGGTCCACTCCCAAACTTCTTTTTCACCTTAATCACAGAGACCATCCGGAGACCATCCATAATACTATACTCATTATACCATTGCCGTTTTTGTTCCTTGTGTTTGTTGATTTTATTATTGGCCGTTGTGTTTACATACCATGGAAGTCCACCCCAGCCCATCCGTTGCGCTGTCGCTTATCGCGTCCTCCCACAACACGCGGGATCTACCCACTGACCGCCATCCAAACCGTAAGATTGGGCCTTGGATCTTCGGCCCTACTCTCGGTGCCGGTCTGACTCTGACTGTAATCCTCGGAGTTCACGAGACCTCGGGCGAGAAATCCGCAATCAAAATCGTCAATAAGAACCACCTTGACCCCAGTGAGCTCTCTCCAAATGAGTTGGACTCTACCGGAATCCCCTACGGTATCCAGCGAGAGATCATCATTATGAAGCTCCTCGACAACAGAAATGTGCTTAAACTTTACGACGTGTATGAGTCCCGCAACCACATCTACCTTGTCACAGAATACGTTGCCAATGGTGAACTCTTCGAATATCTTGTCAGTAATGATGCCCTCCCCGAGGCTGTAGCGGTAAGGATTTTCTACGAGCTCGTCAATGGTGTCTTTTTCCTCCACAACTGGGGCATTGTTCACCGTGATCTCAAACTTGAGAACATTCTTATAGACGCAGAAATGCACCTCAAAATAGCAGATTTTGGTATGGCCACTCTCGAATTGGTACGTTACGCCGATGCTGCAGACTCAGGGACTAACAAAATACCTACCTTCCTTCTCGAAACAAGCTGTGGCTCGCCTCACTACGCTGCACCAGAGGTCATTTCCTCCAAGCCATACAACGGCCTCAAGTCGGATATGTGGTCTTGCGGAGTTATTTTCTACGCTCTTGTTTCTGGGCGGCTCCCTTTTGACGATGAGAACGTCAGAAAGCTTCTTATGAAGGTTAAGAAGGGCGTTTTCGAGATACCTCAAGGTCTTTCCAGAGAAGCAGAAGAGCTTCTTAAGGGGCTTCTTTGCGTCAACCCAGACGAGAGATTCGACGCAGAGAGCGTTCTCAAGTCGAGCCTTTTCCAAAAGTACAACGTCGGGTTCTTTTCACTGGAAAAGCTGCAGCATGACTACTATGCCGGCATCAATGTGTTCACAAACTCCATAAACCAGGATTTGGTGCGCACTAACCGGCATGGACACGTGATTGTGAACGGTATCAATTTCAACAAGACTATCGGTTCAGACCCTCAGAAGATTGACCAGCGAGTGCTCAACTATCTCCGAATCCTCTGCCATAATAAGAAGGAAGACAAGGACATCGTAGCCAACCTCATAAACAACAAGATGAACATCGACAAGGTGTTTTACTCATTGTTGGTCAGCTTTGATCAGTCTCCATCTGCATACATCACCAGTGGGCCTCGAGTTTCTCCAGATTTAGAAGACGAGAGTTACCCAGCCAAGCTCAGAAAACTGCACATGAATAAGACGTACTCGAGTGTGAGTATCATAGCACACAACTCGAGACGTAATGTGTCCTTCTCCCACAAAAAGCGCTACGTCCAGACCAACAAAAGTGGGTCTTTGTACAACGGAGGAAGCATATATAAGTACTCCAAGACCAGCTTGCGGGCAAGCCAGAGGATTCGCTCAAACAAAAGCATCCTGAGTCGTAACAGCATTGTGATGATGAGACAAAGTGGTAGTATGGCTCTGTGCTCTGGTCTGCTTAATCTTAGCCAATTTTTGCGAGCAGGCAACGATGACGATGATGATGAGGAGGATGAGGATGATGAGGACGACTTTTCGGGTGAGGAAGTGGAGTTCGATGATGAAGCTATCAATGTGGTTTCTCCAGGTGTGCCTTTGAGATTTTCTAGTATACACGACTTGACAGCGAGCTATGAGAAGTTGGATCTCGATAAGTCACCAAAGCGCGACGTGCGGTTGCCGGTATCGAAGCCAACATCCCAGTTCGATTTTGCTGCAGAGTCTGAGAAGCAGCGTGCTCTTGAGCGCGATATTGAGCGCTCTTTAAACTACACATACAAAGCTTCCCCCAAACGTAATAAGCGTTATAAGGCGCTGATCCCAGGCTCCAAGTCCTCCAAGTCGTCTCGTATGGCGTCTCCTACCAAGAAACGTCACGAAAAGATGACGTCTGTTCTGCTGCGGCGTCTGATGAAGCTGACTCTTTCTTCTAAAGTGCTTCTGAACTATTCTAGAGCGAATGGTAGAGCCTCTGCTTATTTGGCAACCTCCTATCTCGATGCAATGGCTACACAGACCAAATCTGAGTTTGAGCGGTTGTGTGATTCTTTTTTTCTGAGAAGTGAGAAGGGTTTTCTGGAGATATTTGGTGACCTGCGTATTGCACAGCGGGTGGCTGCTTCACAACGCAGCGCTTCTACTCCCCAGCGCACTGGAGAGAGATTACAGAAGAGCTCAGAGAAAGCGCGTGCTGTGTCGACGCCACAACGCCCCGTGCGCAACGTACTAGACAAGGCGTCCATAATTACTCCCGAGGAGCACTTAGGGCCAATATCGCGTCTTGATCCTGGTTTGGGGGTCATTTCGGAGAAGAACTTTGATAAGGACGCCACAATAGCGACCGCAATCACAGTGTCGAGAAAGGGTAACCGCAGAGACACAGGAGGCACTACGCTCAGAACAACGCCTTCTTCCTTCCAGAGTCTGAATGATTCTCTTCTCTTCACGCCCTCTAACGATATCTTCGAGCCTGTGGAGTTTCCTTCTCAGAACACAGACAACTCCGAGGAGCGCGTGCAGTTGGTGAACGTGCGCACAAGAAAACCTTCCAGATTACAGGAGGTTTTTGTTGGCGAGGGAGTGTCATATGCGGGGGAGACCACAGAGGATATGGAACGTGACTTCGAGTTTGTGACACCTGAAGCAGCTAAAAATTCACCTAGATTCGAGAAATTAACTCCAAAATTGGTGAGTGTTACTCCAAAGTTGGGTGTATCGGAGGCTTTTGCTCCTCCACAGAGCCCGATAATGGCAGACACGCTTCTTCAGAACTCTATCATCGGTGACTCGACAAAAGACCTCATCAAGCGCACACTCATCTGTGAGCACGGCTACAAGGACTACTATAAGCACTCTGTTCCAGAACTCACCGACCCGAGAACACTGCCTTTTGCTAGCAATAGAGCAAGTCTCACTGACCGTGTTGCTCGTGAGGAGCGTTTGTTGCATGCTCTGAAGCACTTGAGCTCAAGTGAACTGCATGCTGCACTTGCGCAGGCGGCAGCGGCTCTCTCGCACAAGACCAGCAAAGTTCTGGTGTATGTGGACAGTGAGAACCGGCATGATTCTCTGTGCAACTTGATTACTAACGGTGTCCCAAGTAGTACTCGGAACTTGGCTGTGATTCTCAATGATGATGGGACCAAGAGTGTTGCTGAACGTAGAGCTAGCGTTGAGAAGCCTGTGAGAAACAGTTCCCTTTTCAGACGGTTGTCTTTGAATGGCAAAAAGAAGGGATTGAATGCTGTGGACATGAATTTGGGGATTATTGAGGAAACGAGCGACTCTAAGTTGGACGCAGAGAACACTCAGCTGGCGAGTGCTCCTAAACGCAAGAGTGTTGTTCCCAAAGAGAGCTCAAAAACGTACGCTGTCAACAGCAACAAGAACAAAGAGCTCACTCTCTCATTATCTAGAACTGAGGCGTTGGTGGCCATGAAGTCTCTTCTTTTGAACTGGAAAAAGTTCGGCATAAGAGATGTGAAGGTCAAGGACAATGTGGTTTCTGGTGGTGTGAAGAACAGCAACTCAAAGGTATTGTTCAAGAAGATAAGCCCTACTACCAGTTTCAAGATCTTCGTATATGAAGAGGGAGACAGTGTTGTTGGGAAAAAGAGAATAATGAGTGGTGCTAGGGGCTCAAGATTGGAGTTTGCCAAGGTAAGAGGGTCTAATGTTGTGTTTGAGAAGTTCTTGGAAGAGATACGGAGAGCTTTGGAGGGTGAGGGGGTATTGGTTTGAAATAGATTTGGATGACGATTTAGAAGTGATGTCTATTGTGTTATAATTATGAGTTAGGTAATAAGGTTGTTTCGTAGTTTGACTGAGTATTGTGGCTGTTTCAAAAGTGTTGCTCGTTTGTTCAAAGTGGGAGGTGTGTATATATGATGTCATAAATATTCAATATTTAAAAGGCTTATGAAACATCACTAGCTATACGAAAACTAGAGAACAAAATCCTTACAGTTCTAAGCATATCTTTCCAATAAGTGAGTCAATCACGGTAAAAATGGAAGTAAAGTATTAAGGGTTAAAGTGGCTAGTCTGAAGAGAAATTTACTCAAAAACGGCTTGAGCAAGCCCAATCTCTTTGTCGTCAATGTTATAGTAGACGTACGTAGATCTCAAGAAGCCGTCACCCAAGATGTAGTAGTCGGCGCCAGAGCTGATGACACCCACCAAACAGGAAGAACCGGCATTGTCAATCTTGAACAAAGCATCCTTGAAAGGGACTTTAATGGTGAAACCATCAAAGGTATATGCGAAGTCTTCACCAGTGGCATCACAGGAGGTAACGTACCCACCCACAGACAGGTCAAGCCTCCCATACTTCTCACCAATGGCCTTGGCGACATCATCTGGGGCGTAGATGAGAGTAGTACCAGAGTCCAAGAGGGCCGGGTATGTCTTCTCCGCAAAGGTGATTCCCTTAGGTCCACCAGACTTGATCTTATCAAGGTTCACAAAGAAGGCAACAGGCTCGTCTGTGGCAGAACCGGAGTCGTCAATGTTCTGGAGAGGAAGGGTCTTCATCTCGCCAGAGTACTTGGACTCGTCGAAGCCACCGAAGAGGATAGAGCCAGACAGGGCCTCTAGAGAGTTCAAGTAGAGGGAGAAGGCAGCATTTTCGATGATGCCTTGTTTCTTCATTAAAATAGGCAAGTTGTCGTAGGTGAAGGCATCGCCGAAGGACTGGGCAGAGGCTTCGTTTCCAACCAACCCAACACCAAGAATAGATTGACCAACGTCCTGGGTGGTGGCGTCACCAAACTCAAGACCGGTTACATCAGCACCACCGATATTAATGGTCTCAATGGCCCAGTCACCAGAAGCAGAGGAGCCGTCACCGTAGGCGATGGCAAAACCGCCCTTGTCTTTCTTGTAGGTGGAGGACTTGGTGTGATCGTAGGTGAATTCAGCCTTTGTGCCATTCCCAGGAACCCACAAGTCAGAGGAGCCAGTGTCGATGTCAACCTCCATCGTCTGAGCTGGAGTACCAATAGTGATGTTGGTGAGGTAGAGAGAGTACTCGTTCTCAAGAGTAACGGCGATACCGGCGGCGGCAGCAACTCTTCTGGTTCGCTTTCCGCTGTATGAAGAAGGCTTGTTCACTACCTGGAAGTCCAAGGCCGGAAGAACCTTCTTGGGCGCAAGAGGAGCGGCAGCAGTGAGACCAGCAAGAGCGGTCGCGATAGTGTAGAGAGCGGAGGATTTCATTGTTGATGATTACACGGAAATGCTGCTCATTTATCTATGTCACTGTGGTGGTTGTAACTGAAATGGATTTCTCACATTCGCTTGGCTTGCCAAGGGCTGCGCTCTTTTGAGCCGCACTCACCATGACAACACAATCAATAAATAGGTGCAGCGATTGCGCAAATTTCCACAAAAGTTATCCGAATCTCTTTCGAGTTAAGATTTTTCAGAATCATGCTTTTTCAAAGTTATTTTGCAATTTTTTAGTTGCGGTTTTGAAGTAGTTGTGCCTACCAAGATCGATATGAGGTTCACAGTATGAGGCCTCTGAACTTGGCACGAAAGTTCTCAATAACGGGTGTGAAGTTTGCCTGCCAAATGCCATTCGAACACCGCTAAGTTATTGTCACGGCAGTGCTGCTTCTAAACCATTTTGCTTGGCTGCTCTGAGTATCAGAAATGCTTCCGCTTCTATTTCAAGTGCACTAGACACAGAATCAAAGTAAACGATTGAGGCTCTTACCAGAATTGAAGAAATTTGAGGGAGCAGATATCTTTTAGGATTGGAAATTTCCAGCCCGTTAAAACTTGGGTAGCATGAGCCGGCCAATATCAGCCCGCGAACTTGAACCAGCAGAGTAATAACATACTAAATTTTACAAGTGGTGGAAAGGCTTAAGAACAAAATCTGAATCCCAGTAGGCATGAAAGCCAAGAAATCTGTATACATGATATAGTGTAATGCTTAGCAGTTTCTTCCTATATAAAAATTCAAAAAAAATATGAGAATCAAAGCGTCAATTTAAGATCCAAATCTTATGAGCATTTAAAATCAAAATAAAAAGGTACGAGAATCAACATCATATTCGAGGAGAAGATCCCACAAGTACAAATATAATCATTGAGAATATATGCAATGCTCCAAGGTTTATGCGATAACAATTTTGCTCGTATTTTTACCTTTGCTTTCTCTTCTTGCATGACAGATCAAAGCCGTTAAGTTAAGCCTCGATGCTAGAAAAATGAAAGTCAAAACGTAATCAAAATCTACTTGAGGCTATATAAATCTAAACAACAAGATAAGAGTTAATTTTCTCAGAGGAGTTGTTGAGAATTATTTCAAGCAAGGCTTATTTAATTGGTGTATTTTCATGCGTTAAAAATTCGAATTGATCTTATCAACTTTACATCCCAGAAAAGATCAACGTGAAGTGTGAAGAAACGCATACATCGCTTATAGACCGAACAGATTTGTTATTAACCTATCAGCGTTCATGGCCCTTTCCAAAAAGCTCACTCGAGCGCTAGTTTATGCCTCATTTCTTCTAGCGCTAGTAGGGGTCATCTTGACAGTTCGCCATAACCGCCTTTCGGCCGTGCCTCTTCTTCTAGACCAAAATATTTTCACTAGTGGCGAGTATCATGAGTTCATCGTTGACGTGAAATTCAAGAAATGTCCTAGGGGTTCTCTGTGCCTGATATCTGATAAGGATCTGGACCTGTCGTTGAACGTGAAGTGGATTCGCGTCCCTAAAAACTTATATCTCCAGGATCAGCTGAGGTGGGACCTAGGCTTCAGCCGGTACTTCTTATTCATCAAAACAATAAATCTACCAGAGCTCACAAAAGATGCCTATCTCACTCAGAATTTCTACAAGAAGCAGCGCTACATAAACCAAATCGCAGTGCTTGAAAACAAGGACAGATCCGACGATAACAAGGACAATATCCCAGCCCGGGTGATTAATGACTTTAACCACCGTGGTGAGTCCTTCACAGAGATGATTCTTGGGGGTCTCTCTCTGACAAAAAACGCTCTTTGGGGAAGAGCTGAGAAAGACGAAGATCCAAACATTTCAAAAATGAAGATACCATCATTAAAAGAGGCGGGTGCTCTTGGATGGCGCCATGTGGCTCACGGATTATGGGTGAAGACTGGGGCATTCGACCCTAACCACACTCTTCAAAGATTGGATATCTTATATGGCACGGATGCCGTTGATCCTCGTGCTGACTGGTATTTGATTAAAAAGCCTCTTCTTCTCGGCTCTCATCAGCAATACCCAACATTCATCACCCTTCAAAACCCTCAGTTGGTTCAAAGAGGTAATTCTATAAAGACTCCCACACTCAAAATCCGCTCTGATGGTACGTTCAAAATATTGCAGGTTGCTGACTTACATTTCCTGACGGGTGTGGGCGTTTGTAGAGATCCCTTCCCTCCAGAATCTGCGAAAAACTGCGAGGCAGACCCGAGAACTCTTCGTTTCATAGATGAGATTTTGGATATCGAGAAGCCTGACATGGTTGTTCTCACTGGAGATCAGGTTTTTGGAGAAACTTCTCCAGATCTGCTTCTGACAGCTCTCAAAGCTTATGCTCCGTTTGTTTCTCGAGGTATTCCGTTTGCTGCAACGTTGGGTAATCATGACGATGAGGGCCTGTTAGGGAGATGGGAAGTGATGGAGGTTTCTAGAAAGTTACCATATGCTTTATCACGCGTGGGGCCAGAGAAGGTGGCTGGTGTCGGTAACTATTTCGTCACTGTAGCTGGAGCAAAGCTGAACAATCCAGCTATGCTGTTATGGTTTTTGGATACTCATAAGTATTCTCCTAACCCTAAGACGAATCCAGGATATGATTGGTTAAAAGATTCTCAGCTTGACTGGCTTGAGGAGCTGTACGAGGATTTGAAGCCTAAGATTGCCAAATATCTGCATATACATCTCCTGATGGCTTTCTTTCACATCCCTATCCCAGAGTTCCGTAATTTTGGAGAGAACAATATAGTAGGCTCTGTAAAGGAAGGCGTGACAGCCTCTACGTATAATACTGGTGTCAGAACTGTGTTTGCTAAAATGGGGGTGAGCGTTGCTTCAGTAGGCCACGACCACTGCAATGATTATTGTTTGAAGGATAAACACAAGGAGAGCCTGATGGAACACAACATGTGGCTCTGTTACGGTGGGGCAGCCGGAGAAGGAGGATATTCGGGGTATGGAGGCACCCCTAGAAGGATGAGAGTGTACAGTATTGATACGGGAAGAAATAGAGTTAACACCTGGAAGTGGGTCGAGGGAGAGATTGGAAAGGGCAAGATTGATGAGCAGGTGTTGGTTGACGGGGGAAAGGTGGAGTGAAGAGCATGTTGAGACGAAAAAAACGACTATACTAATGTTTTCGGAAACACATTGTGTTTATATATATGCTGTATACATCAATTGCATTGTTAATTATTGTGTGTAGTCTACAACTTCTATCAGTGTGTAGTAATTACTAAATACAGGAAACCCAATCTTAAAAGAACACTAAATACAGCCAATATGAAACGAAACCCTAAATACAAGTTCAAGCAACAGGAAGACCATCGACCTCTTCTTCAGTTGCAGCAACCTCCAAATCCTCAACATTGTGCACCAAGATTTTTGTGTTGTCCAAACCCAACTCAAACACAAAAACCCCACTAAGTATTCTATCCGGCGGATCCGTTTTACACTGCTCCGTGCATGTGCGCCACTTCATAACCAATTTATAAGTCCAAGGAAAAAGACTGTACGCGTGCTGGTTGAGCGTTTCATCAAATATCGGGATCCTTTCAACTAGTTCACGCTCTAGTTCATCTATTTCCTCTGCAGTAAGTTTACTAAGATTAACTTTCAGTGTTGGAGGCTCAATGGTGCTGCTTATGACGTGCATAGAAACCGGCCCAATGAGATTTGTAGCTACCTTCCGCAACATTGCTTGGGTGATGTTGTATGTGTATTTCCCTTTTATAATAGGAAGATATGGATGTGTTATAGGACAGACCCTCAATATCACATTATCCAGGAAAGACTGCTGAGGAAGTGGTGTTCTGAGAAGCGACGGGATATTCTTCTCAAGGAATCTACGTGTGTCAAGAAGATTCAGAGGAGCCTCATCAACTTTTTGAGGCGGCTTTTCGGTTCTATGTATTATATGGGAAGGAAAAGAGGGAACATAGAATGGGTAAGCGACTGGCACGAATTGTGAAATAGAACCGTGATACAATGCTTGTCGGAGAGGTTGAAGCCGATTCATCCTATAAAAACGGTAGGCTAGACAGACCTTAGTGTTTAGCAAAAATAGAAATTGTTTGCTAGCAAAATTTGGGACGAAATGTCTTGCCAACTTTCGGCGGTGTAATCCCAGCGAACCTTACGGGTCACGGATTCGGATTCGGATGATTTTTAGCGTGGGAGCGGGAGGAGGGATTTCACTTTAATGGCGATGCTTGCCTGCCAATTTCTAGAATTTATTTTGTATGCATACAAAACTTTCCGTTTGCTGAGAGGATGGATGGGCTATAAGGGAAACGATAATCTATGAGTGTATTACTTTAAAACAACCAAAGCAAGAGACACTTTAACTGCATCGTAATTTCGTCTGTCGATTGGTATTCTAGTGATCTATAACATTTTACAGCACACATAACATAACATGACTAAAACCAACATCATTAATAGTATAGGTACTTCATACAAAAAACGCTGATGCCCATGAAAGAAAAAACCAATGAAATGCTCAACTAAACATGAAATCAAATGAGTCTAGAAGTAGGAGGTCATCAAACACAAATACAACCCGAAAATTTACCCCTACGGACCCATTTACCAGAAACGGCCCTACTCATATACATCAGTTGATCCGGTAACCACTTGCTGCAGCCTGTGCCAACATTTCTGTCTGCGTGCTTCTAGCAATCACACGTCTATTCTCCATTCTCTTACCCACATAAGCTTTTTGGCCTTTTGCAATCAAAATCCGCAAAATGACATCCTCAGTTTCCGAGGCGACAGACAATGGGTCGGTCTGGGCCTCCTTAATATCCTTCTTAGCCTGAGCTCTTGCCTTGGAAGAGCCTTGAGCCATGATGGTCTTAGACCGGGCTAAAGTGCCAACCTTAGACTTCAAACTCTTCTGCCGAGGCCCCGCAATGGCTATGTGGTTCTTCTCCCTGATGTATCTGTCAACGCTAGGACTTAATTGCCGGAGCTCCTCAAACAACAGTTGAACATCTGTCACATAATGAACAGGAACCAATAATAACCGCTGGTAGCGCTGGTCCTGCAACTTCTCCAAGGGAAGGCCTTCACCGTTGGCATAGAAGAACTCGATACACAAAATGCGGAGCCACTCAAAGACAACTTCCAACTCCACCTGAGTTAATGGCCGGTCTCCTGCGCCACCAAGACTGGCTAAAGCGCTTCTCCATAATGCTGAGCTGCTGCTAGTCTCCCCATCTCCCATTATGGCACTGCTCAATTGAGGAAGAAGAAGGTTGTCGGCCGTAGACAATACCACGCTCCAGGCTTCATGCATCACCTTATATAACATCCTTTCCGACAACAGTTGCGCCAACACCTCCAAGTTAGCATTGAGGTAGTTCCCTAAAGGAATAATGGCGGCTCTAAGAGTGGCCTTTTCAGGACGTACCGTACCGGCATTGCCACAAACAGCTTTCAATGTTGGCCTCAGAAGTGAGTAGTAAATAAATCGCAGAAATTTGTCAACCATAAGAGTCACAATTCTATCACGTACTCTCACCAACAGCCTATGGGCTCTGCCCAAAGAAAACATCGCATCCACCTTCTCACTCTCCATCAGGATCAGACACATGACTTTTCCCTGGCTATCAAGCTCATACCAGTTCTCCTGCGGCATACCCGAGTCGCTGAACTGTCTTGGGTCCAAGTGTATCGCGGTTCTGCCCAAGACTTCATGGTTGGTCTGTGTCGACCGCAGGTCGTCCCACACCGTCAAGGTGATCCACCCAGGGTTGGCCGCAGGTACTGCCAACTCAAACTCTTCATTCCACTGCGGGTTCAAGTCATCGTCGATCTTCCGTGTTTTGCCAATCGTCAGTCTCAGACTCAGGTCTGTGAGCACCACATAGGTATCACTGAAACCATCAGAGCCCATGGCCATCAAGTTCTCGGCACGGACCACCTTGATCAGGAAAAGATTGAGTGAGCTCACACTCTTTGGTTCTCCTTCGTGAGCACGCACAATCTCCAGGACCTTCTCTGGACTCACAATCTCTTCAAGACGATCTAACCCACCAATGATGGTACCCACGTTATTGAGCAAAACACACGTTTTTGTTGTAAACCGGTAAGGACTAGGAGGTTCCAATCTCGACAGACCAGTAACTGCAGCCCTGACCTGCCCAAAAAGACGCAATGCATTGCTCTCCTCATCTTGTAAAGCCAGAGCAGGCTCGTCTGGCTCGGCCAATTCATCTACAGCTTCTGCTAAGCAGCGATACCCGTACTCTACTGCAGCTTCAGACACACCCTGGAAAAGCATTGTGTAGAGCTTTGCCTCCTGGTACGCGTCTGCCCATTGAAGAGATCTCACCACACCAATGTTCTGATGGAAAACACGCAAAGCATTAGTTGCAGACTCACTGGCTCTTGTTTCAGAATCCTCGTCTTCTGGGAGAGCCAAGTCATCTTTCTCGAAAGCGTTTTCCACGAGCGTTTTCGTTTTACCCAGGGCTTGAAGAGCAAAGTTCTCCACGAATGGATAGAAGAAGCGCTCCAAAGGTGTAGGGAATGGCTTTTTATTGACCTGAGAGTGGACATCCCGAATGCTACAAAGCTTGTTATACAAGCCGACAGCATCTTCATGAGGTACCTCTTCTAACAGACTTGTCCTGCGAATAGTGTCCAAAAGATGTTGCAAAATTGCCTTAAGGTCAACTCCGAAGCCTGTGGTAAACTCTTTGACTGTAATGAAGCGAACCTTGAGAAATCCCAAAAGGGGTTGCTTATATTTGTCGTTGACCCTCTGCAAAAGAGCCAAAATTTCGTCTGCAACATTGTAAACATGAATGAAAGAGATGGAAGAGTCTCGAGGGATCTTTCCTACAATCTCTGCATATTTTGCGTCGATAGCACGGCCCAAAGCCAAGGTCAACTTGGTTTGCCATTTCCTCACAAGACCCGAAGCTTCAAGGTATTCAAAAGTAGGATCCTGCTCTAAAAACTCACCTAAAAGCACAAGATATGGATTGAATCGAGGGACAGAAGGTCCAAAGAGTTCGGCAACCTTCGTTCTGATACAACTCATGGTCTGTACATACAACATCTGCATATTGTTGGCCCATTCCCTCTGATCAGGCTCAGGCCAGGATGCCATGTCTAGACTGTCCTCTGACTTAATCATTGTTCCTGCAGACAAAATAACCTCTTTTGCCACTTCTGTGTCGACATCTACAACCTTTCCTGTTGGCTCGGAGATATTGATGATGCTGCTGCTGGCAGCTGAAAAGAGCAGAACCGCTTTTGTGGTTTCACAGATTCGCCAGTACGAAGAAAGGAGGGAAAGCAACTCCAGAGTGGTGTTTTCAAAAAGAACAGAGCCATCAGCAGGTCGCCGCTGAAGGCAAGCCTCCACTACACTAACATAGGCAGCACGTGGACGCTTGGGGATTACATGCTGTCTAGAATTGCTCTCCTGGCGAGCCATACCTGTTGGTCTTTTGATTTTCGAAAGGAGAGCAGCAATACTTGCAAACTCAGCATCTTTCCATTTTTTGTAAGCTTCCTGGTCCGGAAAGTCTGACGGGACGAAAGGACCGGCGTCTGCATGAAGACTGGCCAAAACTCCTTTGAGATCGTCTTCAAGAATTTTCTCGGTGCTAGAGCTCTTGAGCATGTCAACATCTGCCTGGACAGATGCAGCGGTCATCCCGAATATCGTGCCTACAAGATGAGCTTGGGGCATTTCTGAGACCAAAAATGAAGGCTCTACAAAAGATGCGGGAGTGGCAGTAGGGGTGGAAATGGTGTAAAAATGATCTCTCTCAGTTTCAATGTCTTGTTTTGTTTCTTTGAGATAGGCCACGACAGCTTCACTGTTCCGTTCTGCCTGCACAACTTTTATGAGAATGGTCAAAAACTCCAGAAGCTCTTTATAGACAACGGCACTGTCCTCCTGTCTATTAGGGTTTATGAAGGGAAGTTCCTTTCTTACAGCATTCGTGTAGCTCGCAATAAGAGAACTGCAGTCACGCTCATCTTGAGGACGGATAGAGTATGATATGCTAAGGAAACTCAAAAGACAACGCTTGCTAGTTTCAGGTAAATTCTTTCCTTTGGTTTTAGTGGCTATACCACTCAAGTAAGCACGCAAGTTTTTTAATGTTTCTTTGGGGAGACGTGGAACGCCAGATTCGTTCTCACTCTTCAGCTCAAAACGCAGGATCATGCGTGTTAGGTGGCCGCTGGAAGAAGACGAAGGAGGGTTATATGATGATCTCTTGGAAGGGGCAGATACAGACATGAGAGATGGCGATTTAGAGAGCACCTCTGGGGATTTTGGTGTGCGGAATCTGGGCTCGCAGCGGTGTGCGATGATCACCGCCTGGAGAACTTTTAGGTACACCTCATGGGGGGGAGGAAGATCTAGCCGGAGAGCAGAAAGAGACGACTCAATGGAGGTGGTCGACAGAGAAGACTGTTGCCTATTCATAGGGACGTGGAGAGAAGCAGGGGAGATGTCTCGAAATTAGAGGATTTATGGATCCTAATATTTGTTGTACATGATAATAATAACAAAGGTGGGGCGGTTAGTAATATGCCAAATCTCAAGTGGAATCAACCTAATTGGCAGATTGATGATGGCTGGCACGTCTTAGTAGAAGCATCGAGCTATTCAGTAACATTCCTCGCCATTACTTTCGAAATATCTTCATAATTGAGCTGTTAGTGCATGCGCATTATATGTAAGGGGAAGGGAATTGTTAAAATACTTCGAACAGTTTGGAACATCATGACTTAAGATTTTGTGGTATTTATACGTATTTAAAAAGTCTAGATACCTAAATTGAGGTATGTTCACTCTCAATTGTGTACATGTTACGTTGTATGATATCGTGTACTATACTAAAGCCATTCTATACAACATATGAAACGAATCTCTTATTCACTTATGTAGTGCAACATCGACTTGGAAGTGCTCTTCAATGAAGTAGTGCAATCTTGAAACCCCTCAGTTGCAACGACACAAGATATGTACAGAGTCCAGTGGCTGGTCTAGTTTAATTTTAGAAAATTTCAAAGTCCTCTAGCATCTGTCAGTTTTCAGTAATCTGAAAACATTAATACGACCCAAAACAGTCTCAGAAAAGAAGGATACTTTCCTCTTCAAGAAAATGCCGGAGCTCGACCAATATGTGCCCATGATTCGTGCAATCCTTTCGGAGCTGGACCTGCATCAGGTCACAGTTAAGAGGATCAGAAAGGCGCTTGAAGCTCTATTTGGAGTGAACCTCTCAGAGGACAAGAAGGGAGTGTCAGAGATAATTATGAATGAGTTTTACGAGCTCCAAGATAGACAAGAGAAGGAGAAGGAAAGGAGAGCAAGGGAGGAAGAAGAAGCTGCGGACTCTTCAGGGTCTGATTTGATAGAAGACCGACCTGTTTTGAAGAGAAAGAGAGCAAAGAACTATATAGAAAAAGATGAAATGATTGCAACCAAGTTGTACCAAGAATTAAACCCTAGCAGATTGAGAGGTCTGAGAAAGTACACACCTCGTCTGACCAAAAGAAGAGACGGTCTGAAGAACGCGAACAACCCATTTATGAAGCCATTGAAAATGAGCAATGAGCTCAAAGATCTTCTTCAATGTGAAGAAGATGCGCTACCAAGGCCGGAAGTGGTTAAAAGATTATGGAAGTACATCAAAGAGAATAGCCTTCAGAACCCTTCTGATCGTAGAATGATTCTTTGTGATGAGAAAATGTCGGTTGTGTTTGGGGAGACCGTGTCAATGTTTGCTATGAACAAAATATTGGTTAACCATTTGTACGCCGAAGGGGAAGTGGTCACAGGGAATGGAAATAGTATTAAGAGCAAAAGCAAGTCATCGCAAACGAAGACTAAACAGGATGACGATGATGATGAGAGCGATGATGAAGATGAAGATGAAAATGAAGACGAAGATGAGGAGGAAGATGAGGAGGAAGGTGAGGACGAAAATAACGCTCAAAAGGGCGAACAGGACGACGATGATGACGATGACGACGACGATGACGAAAGTGATTAGTGAATGAAAAGGTTATGTATTATATCTATAGGGTTCAAATGGTTGTAGCTATACAGAGACTAATCGACAATTCTATATCAATAGAGGTTGAAAAACATGATTTAAGGGATTATTCAAAACCAGGAATAAGCGATTGCGCGCTGGTGTTAAAAAGGATGTTCACCGTTTTCGCCGTTCGTTTTCCAAGGCTCGAAAATTTGGTAAATTTACAGACATAATTCAGAAAGCAATCGACCTTTGTAAACAAATTAATCTTTCCAATACTTGCTTTTGGGGTGTGTACTGGAAATCCATCCGCCCGGGGCTTTATGATTTGACAGATAACACTCCACATTTACTCCGGCGGAGATAAGATTCATCGGTGAAGATTTCGCAGTAATTCTATATGAATAGTATAAACAACATATTCTAGTTAATACAGACACTTCAAGTTCAGTCATCTAAAGTTCCATTTGGCTAGGGTGGTTGACTATAGCGTTGCTCGAGCTTACCCTCCCAAAATATATTTTACAAAATCATCACATCTAAGATACACAAACAACATTAATACCAATGGGCACCTGTCTCAACATCACAAAACTTACAAGCATCTCTTGCCTTGGTGTTATTACCGGCGTTCTTCTCCAGGATGCTTTCCGCGGTGTTCCTTTCTTGGTACAGCTCACAAAGCGTGCTCCAGTAAGCGAAGTCAAGGCCGGAACAAAGAAAATCGTTTCCAAGACTCGTCTTCTCGTCGTGGGCCTCGGTTCTATTGCAAGCGTTCTTCTTGCTATGTCTTTCTTCAAAGCTCCGCCTAGAGAACGCCACCCTTATCTCCTCTATTCCGCATTGGGAGCCCCAGCAGCCGCGATTGCTCTTCTTTCCGGAACTGGCCCAGCTGATACTGTTCTTCTGGCAGAAGTTGTGACTAAGTCCGAGACTGAGGAGCGGTCTCAGTTGGACGGCTCTGTTTATCAGACCGTTGGTGATGATGTTGATGTCGATGCGGATGCGGAGAAGGCTGTTGTGAGAGCAAAAATGTCCGTGGAATTGGAGAAAGTTGGTGTCGTTTTGAAGAGAGGAGGTTGGATTGCGGGGAGTGCTTTGGGAATTGCGTTGATTGGCTGGTTGGGGGAATAATTTGATCAAATAAATCTAATAAGTCGGATTCATTCGGATAATTCAAATGAGATAGTTAGTTACATTAATGAAAATGTTTACTTTTTTGAATTGTTCCGAATGTGTTTTGTGATGTTGGATCTCATCAGTTGATCATTTAGACCAGAAAATATGCTTTAGCTTCAAATTCATTCTGTGAGCAGTATCTCTTCAAAAAGTTATTCTAGCCCCAGATAGCTTTCAAAGCTGGTTGTTCGAAGAACCGCGTTGATCAGTTGCGTCGCAGGATAGTTTTTTGATGAGATTTGAAATGCATTCCTTAGATACTCTTGTATAAATAAACATATCTTGGCCGGATATGCAAGATCAAAATCGGGATATCAGTTCACTGGCGACATCCATTCAGCCTGAAAAGGCAGGTAAATAGTTATGGGTTATATAAGGATATGATTTGCGTTTGTAGTTAACACTTTAGTACGGTGTGATGCACTTAGATTGAAAGTTGAAACGCACTGTTCGAAAAACTCTACGAACCATCAGGAGAATGCAACCTCAAGTGTCTTTGATCAAAGTAGCGCCCTATAATCAGACCCCTTACAAAGTCAACGGAATAGCGATTGAATTCTACAGCAAAATGAAATTTCAGCATGATATGTCATAATGTAAATAGCCTGGAATCATATTACAGTTGCTAGTGGAGTTATAAGAGTTCTGCTCTACTAGCTTTCACACCCAGAACTACTGCATCTTCGTCTGGATATTGAAAGAGACACTTGGGTATTTGGTCAACTCTGCCAGAATACTTGAATCCACTCCCAAACTTGCCAAAATACCTCTTAGAATTCCACAGGGGAACCACAAGTATGTTTTGATTTTCTGTGTTGTGTCTTCTTCACCTTTTGCGCTGTTCATACTTAGGATACCCTTGAAACTTGTATCTATCAAAACAAAGGCACCTCTGTGATTGGTACGCAAATTATCCATCTGCTTCCCGTATAAACTCTTCCATATATCTCTGCAAATAAACTTCATGATATTCAAGATATCCATGTTCAACTTTAAGTTTTGGCGACTGTTACCGTTGGCAACTTCGTCATTATTGAGCTTATAATTAAGAAGCTCTCCTATACGAAGTCCGATATTGTACCCGTAGCTTTCTACTCTATATATCACATCTTCGTTCTCAAGGTTCTCTTGGTTGTCAATCAAATCAAGACTTCCTGGACGCTCGATTTCCTTGGGTGCACTTGCTTTCCCATCTTTGATACTGAGCTTCAAAATCTCGTCCTCCACAGAGGCTTCTTTTGTGATGACGTTTTCATTCTGGAGATCCTTAGTTACCCGCACTGCAAGGGGAACCATCTCAATGAGGAGAAGATCAAGACACGTTGCGTTTACCTCTGAGAAGAGACTTGCCATTGCGGTATCGAGGATGGGTAGCTAACGCAGTAGGTGCATGCACACGTATTTATTAGTGCAGGGCTCTAAACACTTGAACAAATCACCCCTTGCAGCCCTAAGAACCAAAAACTGAATTGATTTTATACATTTTTTGAGTAGAGCAATTGTTGGCCTTACAAATCACATATTCGCATCTCATTCCCTCTTGGTCGAGTGTTCAAGAAAGCTGTCTCTACTCTACAGAGATTCAGAACGCATTATATATAAAAAATCACCTTAATGTCTCAAGGGTCTTTTGTATAGAACAAATAGAAAAAGCGACTCAAAACCAAAGCCAAAACCAAAGAAACTAATGATCACTCCTTCTTGTAAGGGTGCGCCTCTGTGTTGAAGACATACTCATCCAAACTCCACACATCCTTGTCCGAGTACAACAAATAGTAGTATTTTAAAGTTTCGGCAAACCAGAAACTCTCACAACTATCTTTCTTATTCCCCTTGTTCAACTTTCCGGTGGCAGAATACAAGTGAGATACATCTGCCAAGGAGGCGGCACCATCTACAATAGAAGTGTGCTTCACAGTGTTCTTGAACATCTTCCAAGCCTTCTCACGCCACTCCAAATCGCCAGTAATTCTGTACATGTACATCACAGATTCAATGAGTTCCGGTCTGAGAATAAACTTGGAATCCATATTGTTCATCCAAAGTGGGACGTTGAAGTTGTCCCCAATTCTCCAGATAATGTCACCGTTCTTAGCTTTGGTCAAAGGCACAGGAGGAACTTGAGACTCAACATCAACGAATGGACTTTCACTTGGTGATTTTTTGCTCTTAGGGAACTTGATGTTCTTGCTGCCACTGTATTTGTAGCCATCTCTTCCCATTGAGTACTCCTTGAAGTTGTTCTTATCCACATTTAAGTACCTGTATAAACGGTCTTGTTCAGTCAAGTCTGAGCTACTTCCAGCAGCCATGTCTGGAGCCAACTCTTCGAGGTTATCAAATCTGTTAGAGTGTCCCCCATTGAATTCAATACCATCAAAGAGATCTTCATCAGTGACATGCGAACCCTCAGCAGCTAGACGAATGCGCTTGATCTTATCTTTCACGTCAAATTGGCATTCTGGGTCGTCTTCTGTGGTCCCATCTGGACATGGCTCCAAAATCAGCCACTCAGGCATCACCTCCATCAACTCATACAACTTGTAACAGCCATTTGTGAGTTTCTTACCAATCTCAACTTCTTCCTCATCTCCAGTTATCCTTCCCGAAAGACCAAACATCCCCCCCGCAAAACAACTCAAGTGTGTAACCCAAGTCTTACGGGTAATATGACTCTCTGGTGAATCAGTTTTGAATTCAGCCAAGTATAGGACGTCATCTGGATTCGTCTTTAAATGTGGAACAGTATTGTACTCGGAAAGTGAGATGGAAGGCAACTTGGCTTTGTATAACATGTATTTCTTGATCTTCTTGGTGGCCAATTGGAAAAGACGAAGGTACTGTGGAACTGCGCCGTTGAACATGTGGTACTGCTTAATAAGGTACTCGTAGTAAGAGTCGGCCAATCCACCGAGTGTGTACGTAAAAGTACCGAGTCCTTGGGGGTACTCAAGTCCAGTGTGCTCACAAAGAAGTTTGCGGTTGTCAAACGCGGCAGGGTACTGCTTGCTCTTATCAATGTATCCGTCTTCTGGAAATTTTAAAGGCTTGCAACCAGAGATATCGAGATGAGTAGGGAAAAGACCATTGAGTTTAAACGTTGGGTGCTTAGACTTCTCCTCGGCGGTGAATCTGTCTGTATGGTCGATGATGTTTTGCACATAGTGGAAATATGTCTCATTACCTGTGAGCTGTGCGAGCCGGGTGAATTCCAAGAAAAGAGTACCGAACTCAGCAACAGAACCAGTAGTGCTTGCCATACGTTTAGGCTGATCATCCGACCAGCGATAGAATAATAGTGGCATGTGGTTTGGTGTGTCAAACACTCCTACCATCACATCAGCACACTCGATTGCTTTAGCAAGAAGACGTGGGTCCCGAGAAAGATCGTACGCTGAAACGAGACCCCCCAAAGCACGAATCACAGTTTCAAAGGTAGGAATATATTCGCGGGCTGCACGACGGAAGTTGATCTTGGTAACCTGAACGACTGCTTCTTCGAACTCTTCGTGGAAACCCATTAGATGTAGAGTGTCTAAAGTGTCAAGAAGAGTAATGGACCAGCCAACGAAAGGGTCTCTTCCCACGTGACTGAGAGGAAGAAGTTCATCATAAAGGATAGCATGTTTTTTGTAGCTATTCCAAGACTTGAGAAATACCTCACGAATTTCTGCAAGCTTCTCAGGTTCTTCAACTCCACCATTTTCAAAGACGGAAGATTGGATGGAATACTTTTTGTTTGCACTTGGTTTAGGAAGCTTCTTTTGTTTGTCCTTCGGAAGTGGATAATTAGGAGGTTTAGGAATAGTTTTGATAGCAGGCTTGCGCAGACGAGCAAATTCTCCATCCACACGGGAATATCCCAGATCATCACCAAGAATAGGAAGATCACCACTATCCCCTGTGATTAAAGGTGCGTTCTCTATTGATTCATAGGGGACACTTGTGCGATGAAGTATGATGAAAGTTATGGAGAGAAGGGCAGAAAGAACAAAGAAAAGGAACTTGTACTTTCGGAATGTAACACGTACATATGCCTGGACTGACATGACGACGGCTGGTGTTAGATCTTAAGGGGCTAGAAGTCTGTTCTTATAATCGAACTAATTCATGCACACCCGTCATAGTATGCGTCTCAGGTCACGTGTATACTTCACAATAAACCGCTAAAACAGGATCTTGAAGAGGCTTTTCAGCGGGAAAATCTCAAATGCCTTCAAAATTTAGCTAGTGTTTTCTAAAAAAAGACTGTTGGCATGGCTCGAGCCGTAGAATTTCATAGTGTAGAGGTCATCCCCTCATCTTTTGAGGCCACGTAAAAAAAGCCAAGACTCAAAAGAACTTAGTTTGGGAAACATGGATACGCCAACCTGTTTGACTAAGCCACATGCCAACAGAGGTTCAAGGGTCTTTACGAAAATCTCCGAATGTCTTTGATGTCATCAGAAAATTTCCTGATGATTATGGCTTATATAATCGGTTGAGCTTATAAAGTATCTTAGTCTGAGCGAATAGTACAACAAGATTCCAGTTGTTCATCAATGTTACTGGAATTATATGTATAACTTTAGTTTTAACTTCCATGGAAAGTATAGTATGGCTTGAAATTCAATGAGCCTACAGAGGGAGACATTCGCAGTTAAATCGTGACATAGAGGCATTAATTGTAACTGTATACACGGTTTCTTGGAGCACTTCGATTTGTTAGACACGCCCAATGGTTTCCTTGTATGTTTGCTCTATATGCTGATTCAGAAAGGAATGCACGCACCCTGAAGATCACTGACAATATGGAGCTCGTCAGAATACCACTACAGCTTAAACAGTTGACATTTCTAGCATATCAAGATTTAGGGCTTCTAAATTGAATTACTAGAAGCTTCAATGGAATACTCTGTTAATAATCACCATTGATTCATGCGAAACTCTGAGATCTGGATCTGCATGCTTATTGTTCATACAACCGATATGATAACAAGCGATTATTTGATCTATCTGGTAGCTGAGAAGTTCTACAGAGTATTTGGTTAGCTATTTACGAATCTTTCTCCCCCTGTTTTATCACAATATTAGTATACTTTAGCCCTTTGAGTAGGATTCTGTTCTACCCCTGTCTCTTGTGAAAATCTGATGAAAGCCCATGATTATGTGTACACAACCATAAATCTCCTACTAATTATAGCTATAACCACATGAGATAAAGTTAGTGAAGTTTCTATCTCTCCACTTTTCGTGAAAACCCTGTAGTTTCACTCGGTTCCTGAAGCCCTGCCTTGATATTTATTTTACAGGAAAATGCAACCTGGCATCATGAACTTTCTCTCTTCATCAGCTCTTCGTCGCAAGAAAGACACGCGTCGTGGGATCAAGTTTACCATAATGGTGGTTGGTCCCAGTGGTTGCGGGAAGAGTACTTTTGTGAACCTGCTTTTGGACACAAAGATTCTTCCTCACCAGTACGAGCCTCTCGGCAGCTCTGCAGATGAGCCTAAAATCGCGAGTTTCAGTACGATTGATGACTCTCTGACCACAAATGCGGCGGTTTTTCAAAGGGACTTTAACCCTGCTTTGGCTGACCAAGAGCCCGGCATTGCTATTACAGAATCCGATGTGGAGATCTTGAATAAAGGTGATTATTCGCGAATCTTTTTAAATGTCGTCGACACTCCTGGGTTTGGTGAGAATATCAACAACGAGGTGTGCTTTGAAGAGATTATTTCCTACCTCAAGCTGCAGTTTGATCTTGTTCTTGCCGAAGAGACAAAATTCAAGCGTAACCCTAAATTCAAAGACACCCGTGTGCACGCGTGTTTGTACTTCATCACCCCAACAGGCCATGGGTTGCGTGAGCTTGACGTGGAGATCATCAAGAAGTTGCTGAAATATGTAAACATCATCCCTGTGATTGGCAGAGCCGACAGCTTTACGCGCGATGAGCTTCGCGATTTCAAGGCAAACATTCTACACGATATTGAGAAGCACAATGTTCCTGTGTTCCAGTTTACTTCAGACGATGATGAGGATGATGCCATCCGAGAAGAAGATGAGGACGAGGATGGGGTTCCTGACGATGACGACAACTACGCTAGTGAAAACCGTTATCTTCAGTCGATTCAACCTTTTGCCATTATTGCTTCTGAAGACGAGTATATGATTGATGGCAAATCTGTCAGAGGTCGCAAATATCCTTGGGGTTTCATTGATATATCTAACCCAGAGTACTCTGATTTCCAAATCCTTAAATCTGTACTTCTCAGTACCCATTTGCAGGATTTGAAAGATCTCACTCATGATTATCTTTACGAAAATTACCGTACCGAGAAATTGCGTGCGGTCAACGGAATCGACGAGGATCTGGTTGCGCCTGACAAGGGCGAGTTTTTGGGCTCAAGAGACTCTTACATCCCGGAGCCTCCATCGATGTCTAATTTGAGAGCATTGGCTGCGGTTCTGGATCAAAGCGCTTTGGACGAGCAGAACGAAAAGGACTTCGCTTCGATCTTGGACTCTGCACAGTTGCGCTCGAAACCTCTGACACCATCTCTCAGTGAGGCACCTTCGTCGCCGAGATCGGTGGACCTGAAAAACCGCAACCAGTTGAGATTGTTGTCGGAGACCGTTCCTTATGCTTTGAAACAGGAGCAAATTCAGCAGAGAAAACAAAAATTGGCAGAATTGGAAGCAAAGATGGCCAGAGAGTTGAAGTTGAAAGAGCAGGCTTTGGAGAAGAAGGCATTAGAGTTGAGATTGAGAGAACAGGAGTTGGCCAGAAAAGAGAGTACTGCGAGCTTCATGAGCGAGGAGTGATGTATTTACTTATGTATCTTTCTTATTTTGGGAGGTTGTATAGACTACTATCTATGCCAGGGTCTTTATACGATTCTTGAAGAATCAGACTTTTTAGACCTAGTACGCTGTTTGTTTCGCCGCTTTCATTTTACATTTTTGTCTGGTCGCTTTTTATTGTAGTTTACTGTAGGTTTTATGACAAATTTATTTGATCAAAACTACAGAAGACAGAGAAGCCGCATAGCATAGCCTTCTAGCTCGTAGCATAAAAAGAGGTTAGGCTAAAAAAAAAGCTAGCATAAATGTTTGAAATTATTTGACAGATGGGAAATTTCTACACATAAAATTTGCGTATTCAGCGGTGCTGCATTCCGTTTATCATGGAATGTCGGTTTTGCGGAATTTAGGATAGAGTTGCGAAGCCATGGCTGTATACTAATCTCACGGACATTTCATCTCTAAATGCCTTACATTCCATTAATTTGACCTGTATAAATAAACGCTCCATGTCCTTTGTTTCCTCAACAGATTTGAACAATGTTCACTTGTGAAATACTTCTTTTACTTATTTTGGCACTTTCCCAGCCAATTTATGCGTTTCCAGTCAACCACAAAAGGCTCTTTTCACATAAGGTAACCGTTGCTGGCAGCTCCACGAGTATCAATATTCCAATCTCTGTGGACACAGGTAAAGTTGCAAATGGTACCGAAATCAAAATTCGCATCGGATCGCGGAACGTGAAGCAGACGATGTACGTTGACACTGAACTGAACGAGATTGATGTTGTCGGAACGAGTCTGCGTGTTCTCAGAGCTGTCCAATGGAACTATCGTTACCTGAAGACATTTAAATCAGATCAGTTGCTCGATCATAGCAATCCGAAGAAGGGATTGTACGCACAAGATACGGTTACGTTAGTTGATGTTTCGAACAAAGCTTATCAGATTCCAAACACCCATATTACTGTTATGGGAAAAAGCAGTAGCTCCTACAACATCCTCGGACTTGGTCCAGGAAGTGGAGTATTTTCTAACGAGACAGATAACTTTTTTAAAGTCAAAAGTTTTGGTTTGTCCATCTCTCCTTCTGGGTCGTTTGTTCTGTTGGGTGAACCCGACAAGACCAAGTTCAACGGCTCTCTCACACTTGCAAACATCAACAGAAACGGTGTTTTCGAAGTCAGCAAGACTCAGGTTCTGAATTTCACTTTGCCTGAAAGTCAGTACACCGCAAAAATTCTGTCTGCTCTTGGCCAGATTGAGATTCCAAAGTCTTTGTTCGATGCGGTCGCCAAGTTTTATGGTAGCTACTCCGAGAAAAACAAGGAGCTTATGGTTGACTGTAACGTTATGGGGCCAAATCTTGCATTTGACATCGGCAAGGCTAAGGTCACTGTCCCATTCAATTCTATGTTTACGAAAGGTAAAAAGTGTCTGCTTGCCCTTGCTCCATCTACAGACAACAGCTTCCACTTTGGAATGCCATTCCTTACAAGTGCGTACACATATGTCGATTACACTCATGGCACCATTGGTTTTGCCGAGCCATCTTCGAACGTTGCATTCAAAGACAGATTCATTTCTCACTTTACCAAAATAACATATTGATTCATTTGCTCATTTCGGTCTATAATATACTTTCAAATTGCATTCAATTAAAACATAGCATATCATTTACTGTATGTAGAACCTACAACGACCATCCAAAAAGCACCCGAACAACATAAATTCAATAACTAAGACAATTTAAACAGAAGAAAATAGAAACGAAAAAAAGAATAAACTTTTAGGAGTTAGGTTGAAAACACCTTTTCAAAAACTTTCGAGAATTCTAACTGAGAGCAAAAGCCAACGTTCTTGATCCAGTTGCTCTCAAAAACATCGTCAATCAGAACCCGCAATTCACTATTCACGTTCAACATTCTTAAAATTGCGCATTTGGAATCAAACAGAAGTCTCTTTGTGAACTCCAACTCAAAGTGATTCTCTACAGCGTTTTCTAAAGCCTTGTTAACCTCTTGAGTGTTTGTAGTAGGCAACGTTTTGCTCAAAAAATCGCTTTGCTTGTACACAGTATAAAACTTTGCAAATACCTCATCTTCCACCCGATCAGCAAAATCCCAAGGACGCATCAAGTTCAACGTCATGGTAATATAGCAAATAGCCAAAGCCCAAACGTCCAACTTCTTGCTTACAAGAAGTGAATCGTAACATTCAATGCAAGCATGAATATTCTCTTCGCTATCAAGTTTTCCTTCCCTGAAACTCTTCATACTTTCGGCTTTCTTCTCATTGAAAAAGAGCTCAGGAGCTCTGTAGGATTTGGTACCAATTTTCGTGGGATCGATACTCCGACAGAAGCACTCCTTTTCATTTTCTGTAAAGGACTTATATCTACCCAAGTCGACGCTCATCCCAAAATCTGTGATTTTGACATTGAACAGGTCGTCCACCAAAAAGTTGTCCAACTTGACGTCACAGTGAGCAACGTCTTTCGAGTGAAGAAATTGTACGCCCTCCATCATTTGCTTAAACAAGGCCTCTTTGATTTTATCTGGAATCGGCTCGTCTTTAAACCTCACAAGTATGGAGAACAAATCTCCGTAGTGATAAAATGGCATGGCCAACGACCAGTATCCTTTTCCGGACTCGAAATCTTCGTCCTTGCACAAGTTATACACTGGCATTACATGTCTGTTGCGTAAGTGAGTCATGAGTTTGTACTCGTTGTGACAGATTTCTTTATAGGTTTCTTCTCCACACCCATCCTCACACTTAAATGTTTTGACAACGGCAAGCGTTTTTTGGGGGTGATTTTTAAGTCTTTTGAGGAGAATCCAGCCTCCGAATCCACTGTACAACACATTCAGATTTTTTATGAACTCAGGAGCGTGACCATCAGGATTCTCGTCCTCTTCCTGACCACTCACTTGTTCATCACATTTTTCATTGTCCTTACTGATCTCATCAATCTTTCCTATTACTGTATTCTGACCTGGAGCAGAAGAGCCAAGTTCAGCCATTCCTTGTGTAATTCCGGCCAAATTTGCTACTTCTCCACTTACATCGTCCATAGAGGCCCCAACTGGGTCTGCATAGCGGAAGATCTCGGTATTCACAGAAACTGAGCTAGTCCAGCTCAGAAGAGTTTTAGACGTAGTAGTTCTGCTCGCCGCATTGATAGGGATCGGTTCGGTGGGAAGAATTTTCGAAGGGGAGTCCTTTGGGCTTGGATAACCATCAGTTGAAGGCAATGGATCTATTTTTAGGGGCTTAGCCTTACCTTTTTTGGGAGGGCTGGAAATGCTACTCCAAGAGGATGTTTTTTTATGACGATGCTGGAACAACTTTCTCATCGTTCATGTTCAAACAGGTTGAGTCAACTTCCTCGGTGGGTTGATTTAGGATAAGGTTACACGTGATGCACGTGTTAGATAGTGGGGTCGAAGTGAAGGACACCGCAAATAAAGGGATTAATTCCTGATTCGTAAGCTCAAAAGTCATTTTAAATGCTGGAATACTCATGTTAGTCGATTGCATCCATATTTGCCTTCCAGACTTCACAATATTCTTTGGTTAAGGTGCCTTGAAACATATCTAATTACGCCTGTTTTCTTATTCAGTATCAACTTATTGCAAGATGTCCGGAATGGTTGTTTTTTAAACTATTTATCGTTTTGCAATGTGTCATTCAGATGTAGATGCGCCTCGGTTAGAAGTTTGATTCGGCGCCCGATAAGGTTGCCTTTGGTGTTGCACCATCAGGAGGTTAGATAGGGCATATAAGGTCAACTTTCTTCCTAACTAATGATGCCACAATCTTGTGTTGTACAGTCAATATAGCTGACAACAAGCGAAGGATACAGAGAGAATGTAATAGTTTCGTGAAATTCACATAAAACGGAACTCATGTTTGCCTTGTGGCCTGGCAATCGATTTGAGTTGGAAAACCAATTTTTCTGAGCTGTTTACTCACATCGCAGATGTAACCAGCTCATCTCCAAGATGTTGCCTCTTTATGCCTGCATTAAACCTGCATATCGGGTAAGACAAAAACACAGGATGTATTAATTACAGCGCATTTTTTGGAGTGTATTCTAAAAACCTAACAAACGCCACGAATATCTAAAGGAGATCAAGTGTCACTTCCTAAAACTTTCATATACAATTATTAAGGAGTTTGTAGCTGGTTGCGATAAGATTTTTCAATTGCTAGTCGCGCGCCCACGTTCCTTCCAAATTAGACCATATACAAATTCCACTTCAATAGCGAAATATTTCTCGATAATTTTCATCCATGAGTAACCCAATGCTCTTCTCTCTGAAACTCCAGAGTGAGATATACCGTCCATGGAAACAGCTGTACCTTGATTACGATGCCCTTAAGAAGCTTCTCAGGGAGAACATTTACACTGATGGACAGACCAAATGGACTGAAAAAAACGAGAGTGATTTTGTTCAGCAGCTTGACCTCGAGCTCGAAAAAGTTTATCTGTTCCAGCTGTCCGAGTATAAAGCCATTGATGAGAAAATAACCTCTCTTGAAAATGTTATTGACCAGGGAATTGAGGTTCCTGGCAATGCAGACACCAATAAGGCATTCTTGGCTTCTTTCGATTATAATACATTCCACGATAGCCTTGAGGAAGCTCTTTCTTTGGCTCAGCTGTTGGACAAATTTGCTCGGTTGAACTTCACAGGTTTTGTGAAAATAGTCAAAAAGCACGATCGGTTGCACCCAGCGTACACGGTCAAACCACTTCTAAATGTTCGTTTGAATGAGCTTCCTTTCCACTCCGAGGACTACCTGCCTCTTCTCTACAGAATCTCTGTCCTCTACACCTTCCTCAGAGAGAATTTCTCCAACAAGATTAACCCATCTTCGAGTTTACCAAGCCTGGTTCCTGTTGGGCTGGTAACTCTGAGTAAAGCTGCTGTGGCTGGGTCATCAGATGTAAAGGCCCCAAGAACCTACAAATTCTGGATCCACCCAGACAACTTGATGGAGGTGAAGACGAAAATTCTCCGTCACTTGCCGGTTCTCATCTACAATAAGAGTGATTTTGATGCTGCTGGAGGTGACGAAAATGATAACAAGGTGACATCTTTGTACTTTGATAACAGCAATTTTGAGCTTTATAACAACAAGCTCTTGAAGACCAATAGCAGTCCTACGGTAAGATTGCGTTGGTCAGGTCGGCTTATTGAGAAACCCGACATATACATGGAGAAGAGACTTTTCCATGATGATGATGATGACCTGAAACTCCAGGCCGTGTCTGAAAAACTTGTGTCGTTCCGCATAAAGGAAAAGTACATTGACGGGTTTATCCACAGTGACCCTTCTGTAACCAAGAAGATTCTCAAAAAGACAAAGAGCGATGCCGGTGCCATAAAGAACCTCCAGAAGTTGATCGAAGAGTCTGGTCTTGAGCCTACTCTCCGGTGTGTTTATACCAGAACCGCGTTCCAAATCCCAGGAGATGATCGTGTTCGTATCATTATTGATAGTGACATCGTATTTATCAGAGAGGACTGCTTTGATAAGTACAGACCAATCAGAGACCCCTCGAGTTGGCACAGAACCGATATTGATAGTCAGGTCGAGAACCCGTTCTCTCTTCTTAGACCTGGTGAATACGCTAAGTTCCCGCACTCTGTGATGGAGATCACTGCGAAGGACGACTCTTTTTTTGCGGGTATCCGCTCTAAGAAGAGCTCTTCCCGTCGCTCTGCTAAATGGATAGACGAGCTCACACACTCGCACTTGGTCAAGGAGGTGCCAAACTTCTCCAAATTTATCCAGGGTATTGCTGCATTGCATACTGAAGATGACAAGTTGGATATTCTTCCTTTCTGGTTGCCAGAGCTCGAGAAGGACATCAAGAAAGACCCAAAAGAGGCATACGACGAGGAGCTCCAGAACATGCAGCACAGAAAGAAGTCTATCTCGTTGATCAGCAAAGTCCACACGTTTTCTCCTCGTCTTAAGCCCGTGAAAGGTAAAATTGCGACGGAGGATTTGGACGACTACGATTCTTCTGATAATGAGGAAGATCTTCTAAGCCATGTTACATCATCGTCTGAGGAGGAGACTCAGATTGTGACAAACGAGAGTCTGTTTCACAACATTCCTCGCCGTTCATACGCTCCTATTGAGGAGGTTGAGGAAGAGGAGTTTGTGCTTCCGCCAGGGGTCACAGAGCCAAAGAGTTATATAAAAAATAATGGCGAGGTTAAAGTGGAAGGTAAGGTTTGGTTGGCCAATGAGCGAACTTTTGTTAGATGGCTCCATACAGGCATGATTTTGTTCCTCTTCTCTGTGGGTGTGCAAAAGTCGACACATAAGTCTAACTTCCCAGCCTTGAGCAAGACTGTGTCTCTTGTATACCTCGCGATCACTCTCTTCATCCTTTCCTGGGGATACTACATTTTCAAGAAGAGATTGCACATCATTAACCAACGTAGCGGTGACCACTTGGACAACGTCTTCGGGCCTTTGGTTGTGGCAGCCAGTTTGACTTTCATCTTAGGTTTTAACTTTACCATAGGTTTGAGAAAGGTGTTGGAGGAGAGAGGGAAGTTTGGTGTTGATCTGTTGAATGTTGGTAGTGACTACTTAGACTTTTTTGGAAGACTTGTGAGTACGAGTGATTGATAGTGACATTTTCGATGAACGTTAGTGCCATATATAATAGATAAACGTTTGTGTAATGTGATTATTGTAGAAATTTTAATTTGGCGAATGCACGTGCAGCTTATAAGCTTTGCTGTCGCCAAGAAGTCGAAGCTGTCACAAGTTTTTGTGCACGCTCTGAATTTATGAAATAAATTAATATCAGATTGTTATCTGTTTTGTTGCCAATACTTTACCGTTGCCAATACTTCACTGCATATTCCTAGCTTGCGAAGTAAGGTAGAGTCTCTAATTACTTTATCTGGAAGGGTGCGTCACCCCCTTAGAATTAAGCCATATCCACCAAGAAATCAGCTTTTCACGATCTCACAGCTTGTATACCATTCGAAAGATCGTTTCATTGAGCTAATTCCACTACGAAAAGGTTGTTTACCCATTTTTCCGGCAACCTAAATATGTTTACGTCAAAGCCACGTGATTTTTCATTCACACCACGTTAATTCCAAAGTGAGCCCTTCTTTACCCGACGTTTTCCCCACACGAAAATAAAGGTGTACCATGCTTCGTGCTCTCGGCCTCAAGCGCCAGTCTACCGAACAGCCATCCCAGCCTCCACTTGATACTGTTCTCAAGGAGTGCCATGACTTTGAGCTAACTCTTCAGGCTATGGATTTTGTTCTCAACGATCAGGCCTCCAAGGGCGTTGAGATTCTCAACGCCGCAATAGCCAAAGAAGGAAGAGAGCCTATATTCATATTGGGACATGGTGTTATCGAGTTTATCGAGGCCACCCTAGGGTTTGAAACAGAAACTATGAAGAAAGCACAGGCCACTCTAAGCGAGGCTGAAACCCTTTCTTACAAAAAAAAAGCACTTCATGAGAAACTTCAACTTAAAACCAGTCTCATATACCCCCCAGGAACCCAGTATGCGGTCACATTTGCGGAATGCAATCTCCTTATTGCCCTTATAATGCTTCTCAGTGAGAGCGTTATTGAGAGTGCGAAAGCCTTGTACAAGCTCCGCAAGGCCTACCATACTCTCGATGAAATAAACAAGAGCATCCGCTTCCACAGAAAGAAGGAGAACGGCATTAACGAGTCGACCTCTACACTTAACTCCCTCTCCGATTTATCTGTGGCCGAGAAAAAAAATCCTAATCTCGTGTTCGCTCATGTCCCGGCTAATCTTACAGAACAACAGAAGAAAGACGTTGATGTTCTTGACCGTGCTGATCGAATTTACCAGCTCAAGAAGGCCCGTATTTTAGGTACCAATATCTCATCTTCCCCAGGCTTATACCGCCAGAGATCACATATTGGATATGAGGGCAAGGCTGAGGACGCTTCTCTGAAGTCTGGTTCGTCAGAATCATTTGTGGATGCTGTAGAGGACAAGGAGGAGAGTATTCCAGAACTGCTCTCTACGGAACAGCTCTCGACACTTTCTAAAATGAACAACCACACAGTAGACGAGTTCATTCACTCTGGGGTTAATCTCTGTTTCGGAATTCTCCAAGTGGTTCTCTCGCTCATTCCCCCAGCTATCGGGAAAGTGCTCTCTATTGTGGGTTTCCGGGGCTCGCGAGAAAACGGGTTGGAAATGCTCTGGAAAGCAGCAGATGAGCGTAATATTCATGGTGGAATTGCTACACTTGGTCTCTTGGTGTTTTATGACGGTCCTTTCCAGTTTACAGACACAGACTTTGATGTCCCTACTGTGGAGAATGAAGCTGGCCCTCTGGAAATCCAGAAAATCGAGAGCGGGGCATTCTCTCATTCGGGCGAAGCCACTATTCTCCATCCAGGTCACCGTTTAGAAACAGCGCTTCTCAGAGGCAGAGCGTACTTCCCAGACCTGAGTCTTTGGCTTCTTCAAGAGGGACGTATGCTCGCTGCGCGTGGGCGGCTCAATGAGGCAGTGGAGCTCATGGACACTGCTGGCCGGACCAAGCCTATAGAGATGACACAGGCCGAGGCGTTGCTTATGTTTGATGAAGCAATGATCTTGGTTTATATACACCTGTACGAGCGAGCCGCAGAGCACTTCCTCAAAGTAATTGAGCTCAACTCATGGTCTCACGCCATATATACCTATATGGCTGGATGCTGTTATTTGGAGTGCTACCGGATGTGTCTATTGGATCTTCTTCCTGAAGATAAAACTGAGCACTTCAAGGAGCTTGCTACCAAGTATCTCAAAAAAGCACCAACGTATTTGGAGAACAACAAAAAGGGGTTCTTTGCCAAGCAGATGCCAATGGATCGCTATTTGCTTAGAAAGGTTGCGATTTTCAAGAAAACACAGCAATCATTCCCAGACCTCGACCTTGCGGATTGTGTGGGAGTCTCTCCTATACACGAGCTCAGTTACTTCTGGAATGCCTATAATAGAATGGACAAGCAAAACTTGGTTCTTGCACAGAAGCTTCTTGGGTACTCTGCTGCCGAGGGCTCTAAGCACGGTATTGAGGGTACGAGATTCTCCAAAATCCCAGAGACTGAGCTGGACGCAATGATCAGATCGTTCTTGCAAGCTTTGGTGTTGCGCAGACTTGGTAAGGTAGATGAGGGGAGAGATTTGTTGGATGAGCAGGTAATTAGAGGGAAGATCTTGGAGGAAATACCAGACAAGCGCGAGGCACCTCTCAATGGCTCTTGCGTTACGAAATACATAAAGAAGACCGAAGACCCATGGCTCTATCCTACAGCGTTGTACGAGAGAGCGATCTTCTGTTGGAAAGTCAGAGGAATGGACGGGCTCAAAGAAGTTAAGGATTGGCTCAGAAAGGCCCAGGGATATGCTGATGACTACGAATTAAGTGCCAGAACGGGCATGCATATCAAGGCCGCAATGGATCGTTTAGAGGGCTATTGATGTTGGGCATATACAATGATCGCAAAATTTAATATAATATAATATATTACCTTCAATTTTGTAGCAATGGGATCGGTATGATGGTTTGTAATACAATGTATGTTGTTCTATGCTACACGTTTCTGTGAATATCCATTATCAAGACGTTTTCTATCATCGTGTGATTAACATCCATGGCTTATTTAGTATTTGCTCTCCACCCCAGCCTCTACTAAGCCAACCAAAACCTCCACTTCCAACTTTTTTCTCGCTTCAAACAACCAGTCACCGCTCAATTTACGGCTCCAGCCCTTCAATCCACTCACCAACTCTACAGCGTCATCCAAATCACCATTCTCCAACTTGTAAACAACATTGGCAATTACAGACTCGATGTCCTTGCTCACATCGCCCGCAACACTGCCCTTCTTGGTGATCAACAAGTAGCTGAACACCTTAGCAGAAAAATGCCCCAAAACACCAGCGTTTGGAGGAAGCAAGGCAGCAGAACGCAACTCTGGAGCCAACAAGTTCCATCTCTGCAAAAGCTGAGCATTCGAAAGGAGCCCGTTTTTCTTCACAGCCTCGACAGGGAAAGCCAGCACCGCAGCAGACAAGAGCTCATCATCCTTTGTTAACTCAGAAAGTTTCTGTACATCCGCGACAATCTTGGCACCGTCCAATTCTTTCAAGTTGTGCTGGTATTCACCTCCTCTGAGTGCTCTTTTCAACCCGTTCAAAACAACGCTAACCTCGTGATAGTGCTCCAACTGCCCAACACAATCCACTACAGTCTTTTCAGCATCAGCCAAGGCATCTACCTTGCTTTGCAACTCTTTTAGAGCACGTAATTTGCCTTCTCTCTCCTCCTCCACGTTCTTTGAGATGCTAGCGACAATTGCAGCTTTCTGGGCAGCAAGAGCCGCCAGAGTGATATTCTCGTTTTCCTGCTTAGCAGCGGCCTTAACAGCTTCAATGTCGTGGGCTAACTGTATCTCGTACTTGGAACGCGCCTTGTCAAGCTCGCTATTGAACTCTTGGAAGTACTTCTCCATGAGAGCAGTCTCACGAGATTTCAAGGCCACTTCAACAGCAGCAACATTGTCAGAAGTCTTCTTAGCTAATTTCAGAGACAAATCTGTTTTTTGGGCTTGCAAATCAGAGAGTTTGCCGGAAAGTGCTTTCACTGAACTCTCCACCCGCTTCACAAGCTCCAGATGAGCCACCAGCGAGGCCTCTGAGTTCACGGCACTGATTAACGAGTTGACCTTGGCGACGAGGGCATTGACCTCGTCATTGGACAGTTTATGCGAGATTTCAGGAATCAGAGTGCGCTTGATCACTTCAGGTGCGGATGCCTTCACTTTATTATAAGCTTCTTCGATTTTTTCAGAGATGGCGCCTTGCTGAGGAACACTCACTGTGCGGTCTTTAAGATCAGAGATCTTTTTTCCAAGTTCCGAGAGATCAGGGTGTAAAAAGTAACCTTTGTTCTCCTCAACTAGAGTTACAAGCTCATCGGCAAGAGGCACGTACTCGGTGAAATAATCATTGAAGGTGTCATTTTGAATTGCACCATAAGTGCCGACACCGTAGAATGTGACTGCGACAAGAAGCGTGCGAAAGACAAATCTTCTGAATGGCCGCTTTTTAGGTGCTGGGGGAACAGCAGCAACGGTGTTCAAGACACGCAGCACAGTGTGGAAACGACGGGCGTACATTTCGCACAATTTCAGGCTTGGGGAGGTGAATTGAGGAAGTTAAACTGGACTGCTTTGTGTAGTGCACTGTTGGTTGAATGTAAAAATTGAAATTTGAGAGCCAATGGGAGGGGAGTTATTATCACGTGGACGCCAATGGGGGTGACGTTGGGGATTTGTGATTGAGATCCTGGAACTAACCATGCGCGTTTCTGAGATTTTATTATAGAAGTCCGAACGGTGCTTGATTGTGAAAGTGTGCTGATTTCGGATAGTGTCTTGAGCATCGCATGAGTTGTCACCAGTGTTTAAGGTGCACTTGTATATAGATCTAGCTTCCTATATCAAAATTCAATTTGTAAAATCCGTCCATACACTTTTCTAGGGAGGTTATTTGTATGTACCAATGGGTTGACTTAGAGCGTTGGTGTCTTGCAAACACAAACTGCAGGTTAGTGCCTACTAAACTACAAAAAACGGAATGTTTGACCTCGAAACATACTAATTTAATCCCTGTACAACCCCCTATTACCTACTAACTCAATAAGTCTCTTGTGACCTGCGCAATGGCGCCAGAAAAAGATGTTGATGGCTTCGTTAGCCTCAATGCAGGTAACCTCTCTAAGTGTGCAGGAGAACCAAAAATTCTCCTGTCTACCCAGCACGCTGTAATGAAGCTCACCAAGGTCTCCGGTGTCAAGCTTTTGGGTAAAATAGTCGTTGTTCCTGGGCGCAATGGCATTGTCGGCATCCCTGTAGCCCAGCTTCTCCTAAAGAAAAACGCAACTATAACGGTATGTCACTCCTGAGCAACAAGCATCAACTTTTTGGTGAGCAACGCTGACATCACAGTTGATATTATGGATAGAATTGGCTTTGTCAAAGGCATATCGCTCAAGCCAGGTGCAACTGTTATAGATGTGGACATAATCTATGTGCCAGACGCATCAGCGAAAATTGATCAGCGGCTCGTCGGCGACGTTTGACTTCGGTGATGTGATTCGTTTGATATAGGGTTTACTTCAATTACATAAGTAGTTGAACTTTCCTCGAAATACAGTAAACTAAAAGTAGACTTCAATTAGAAGATCAAATGTATAAGATCAAACCCCAATAAAAACAACTTTTTCCACTCCGACTTCATCATCATCCCCCTCTATAACCACTCCCAAACTTCCCACCTTCTGGAATTTGACAAACTTCAACTTCACTTCAGCCCATCCGTCTACAAATTCCAAATCAGCCAGTTGCACCTCTTCTACACTCTCCACATCTGAGAACAGAAGCCCCCCCGTCATATTTTTCCACAATCTTATGCGTGTTGGCACATCACCCCCCTCTGCCTTTTTCACAAGCACGGAGAATACCTTCACACTGCTAGTGAACACTACATTAAACAATACTTGACTGTCACTATCCGAGACAACGTAGCCTTTGTCGTCTCCTCTAAAAACGCTTCTTGCGTCTGGAGCACCCTCTACAATTACGTTTAACACTTCACACGCAGGCAAGTCGATTCTACTATTGAGCACCTCATAGCTGGCACTAGGGATCTTGTTCTTCACAGCAACCATCTCGTCCCAAACGGAGCCTTTTTTGTTGCCGAAACGCTCTGCATCTGGTGCCAAAGCGCTGGTCTTTTTGAACTCATCTTCCAAGGCTTTAGGATTGGCACCTTGAATTCTACCCACCTCTTTTTTGTTGTGCCAAAAGATGAACGTAGGAACAGAACTTATCTCATACTTTGCTGATAAGTCCTGGTTCTCGTCTATATCGATCTTCGCCACTTCCACGTTCTGGTATGTGCTGTAGAACTCTGCCATTTTCGGGGCAATCGCTTTGCACGGGCCGCACCACAGGGCTGTGAAGTAGGACACAAAAAGTACGTTCTCAAGGTATGCTTCGTGGTCCTTGCTAGATATGACGTATTGAATTGGCATCTTGACTGGTTATTCTGACACTGTCTTATGCATTAGCGATTATATGATGGAGTGCGGTTATCTATTGACACCAATTAGTATAGGTACAAGTCCACCTATTGATAGATGAATACAAAAAGATATTTTTTTTTTTTTTTAATATTATATAAATATTTCAAAAGTTAAGATTTAAGTTTGATGCGAAGTTTCCAACTGATGTTGGTGTTTTTGCTGTTTGTGCTGCAGAAGACCATTATTATAGTATTCTGAGTAAAAAAGAAAGGGAACTGCTTTCTGATACTACAAGAGCATAAACTTTATTCTGAGGAGATGTCAAATGAGCTGTGACTAAGACAGTCCTGTTCTTTCTTCTCTATTGGGGTAGCTGGTTTGATTAACTGTTTCGCTTTGCATCGAATCTTTAAACGCTCTACACTATCACTCTTCACTACATATAAATAAGTATTATCTTTAACACCAGTAAATCAAAACAGCCAGTAAACATGGGTAATGATCGCCATCACACTAAATCAATTAGTTGATATCAGATCTTATACGCTTCAAGAGTGTAATAACAGTATTGGGCTTAATCACAATTGAAAGCCTTGGAACTATGGTAATCAATACCAAACAGCTTTTCATCCAGATAGCACTCTTTCTATTCATCAAACAGTAACTCGATGTAGATCTTAGATTCCTCAATATGGATAGAAAAACCAATATTCTTTCATCACTCGAATAGTGAACACAGAAGTGCCTTTCCAGCTACGCACTAAACGCACTTATTCCTTCTTCACTTCACTTGAAGTGGTACTTCCCATCACATCCTTCTTCAAACCCTCTAAAGCTTCCCTCATCACCTCCCTGCCCTCCAGAATCGAAGTGCGGCGTTTATTATCATTCCAGCTCTTCAAATCACCCGCCATCTCGCTCAACTCTCTATTAACCAGATCAAACTCCTTCTTGTCAAGTTCCATGTCTGGAACCCCCAAGTTATTGTACTCAAACTCTTGCTTATCCTTGAGAATTTGCTGAAGTCTAGGATCTTTAATCTTCGGCTTCTCCTCCACATCTACTTCCAACAGCTTAAGATAAGCCTTGACCTCCTTACTTTTTGGTCCTCTAAACACCAAAAATGTGAGCACAACCCCAACAAGCGGATAAAAGTATACGCTTTTGAAAGCATACATCAGCTTGTCAAAGTCCAACAAAATAAAAGGAGAAACCCCAAATCCAAAAGAAAACTGGGTCACAAACCAACATACAACATCATAGCCTCTCTTTGCATTGCCTCCTCTAGTGGAAAAGATTGGGCGTATGTGCCGTCTGTAGATACGCATGCAGGTTTGGAAGAAGGCCATACACACAAATGAAATATAGTATCCTGGTCTAGTTCCATGCCAAAAAGCACTCACAAAGAACGTGAACAATGTAGACTTAAATCCGGGTTTTCTGTCCGGACGCTTAACTCTCAAGTAGATGTAATTCTTCAACCACTTGTTAGTATTCATATTCCAGGCCTCCAAACACACATGAGCATTCTGGCCAGTCTCGAACTTCCAAGGATCGATATTCTGGACTCCGTTCCATTTGAATCCGGTTTTTGGATCGTAGCCATTGTAGCCCAAGCCACAGAGATTACACCCAGCTTCAGAGATGGTCCAGGCTGCATAGTACCGCATTCTAGCTACAGTGCCAAGATAGTACAACAAAAAGGCTTTCACAAAGAAACTACGCTGTGTATAGGCAGAAGAATACAAGTCATTAGGCAGAAAAAACAGTCCCAATTTGAAGAAAGCTACAGCCCACAAGACACCCTGTAAAATCTTCCAAGCAACTGTTCTTCCATTCTTGGGAATCATGCGCTTAGCCTTACCTGGACGCTTTTCCAAGGGTACATCTTTAAAGAGGGTTCCATGGAGCCAGTGATCATAGTCAGCGTATTCAAACAGGGGGCCTGTCATAAGCAGGGGGAAGAAAAAGACATAGCCAAGGAAGGGAAGAAGAGACGGGTGTTTTTTAAGCGCCTTGCTTTTGTGTGGTTCCTCTTTTCCTGGGTATTTGCCATCATGGATGCTCCAACCAAACAGAGTCATTTTCATGACCAACACCATTTGAGCACCGGTAATGTCAACAGTATTTGGGTCGTAGTCATCAGCAATGAAAAATTGCAGTTTAAGGTGGCTTGTGGTGAGGTGGGCCATCAGAAATACGAAGTTGATCCATGGCATGTAGGGACTATGAATGTAGCGAGTGATAGCATAAGTGCCCATAGAACTAATAACAAGGGTGAAGAATCCATCTGTGATGTTCATGATCGCAAAAATATAAAAAAGGGAAACACCAATGACGTAGTAACACTTGAGATTTGTGCGAGAATCAGGAAGTCGCTTGAGAATTGCGCAGAGGGGGAAAGTTGCAAAGAGACAAAAGACCGTTTTGACGGTGAACAGGTCGAGTCCGATCGACTCCGCGGCCTTGTCGAGCTGGTGCCCGGGATTGAGGTCGATCATCTGTGGTTTTGGTCGTTGTCAGATATTTTGTACAATGCATGTGTATTACCCGGGCAGATCATGTTACAGCAAGCGAAGCGAGATATAACATTTGCTTAAGTATTAAATGGGTTGGAGTGGAATATGCGCTTAGTCTATTGTTACATCAAGTAGCATTGATCACTTCTCTTGGTGTTATGAGTTTTTGATGCGTGAGATGTAGTTTCAATCTCGAACTGAGTTTGAGTGATTTTCACATATTTTCCAATTCCTTGCTATACTAGAAGATAACTGGTGCTTATTTTGGTTTTTTAGCGTATTTTTTATGAAGCATTCTACTGTAATGCTACTTTGTGATCTTCAACTTGTTTAGCAGGTGTAACTTTGAGTTGAGATCATATTTTCTGAAAAGAATCATCATCTTATATTCTTGTGGGTACACTTTTTCACTTTTTTGCTAGTCCAACAATCATTTCTTTCAGACTTCTACTCGCTTCTCCTTTCTACTTTAATGTGAAAGCTATATCATAATCACACTGTCAAGGCAAAAACCACACTTAATCTTACAAATCCAACCCTCCAGTACACTACAATCACTAAAACCATTTGAGTTCTGAACTCCATAAGAAACCTGGTGAATATCAATCCAGTTATTTTTCTTATAAAGGTAATTCCAAAGTGGTCACCTAAATCAACCCCATAGACCATGAAAAATGGGAAAACCCAATGCACCAGTGCTATCGCTCACTTAAACCAAATTGAACTAAACCACTTAATTTGGGAGGTACAAAAGTGTATCAATTACATATCAATTACATATCAATTACATATCAATTACATATACAGTTGATCTGTTACTACACGCACTCCTGCAACGTACTTAGATAATAAACACAGCCTACACTATATACCGAACACCCAGCTAGTGATAAAAATGTCACTATTCCCAGAAGATTTTTCCGACCCATGGCTGGAAAACACCCCATCATCCCCGCCACTTCCTTCGATCCCCCCTCCAGATTATATACAAGACCTCATTGAACAGAATGACGACTTGGCATCTGCTGTCACAGCTATACACACTGCCAAAGTTCCAAAACTGTATACGTCTCTTTATGGCTCCAATCTCCGGAAAGACGGGCTTGCAGACATGCCTGCACTTGAAAAGGTGCTTGATTCTGCAGGCTTAAACCAGATCTCTTTGGATAGCGTGCTCGGGCTTGTAACCATGAATGGCAAGATCGAGTTCACAACTGTCAATGCAGACTTATGGAACGTTGTCCTTGGGTTAGCAGCTCTCGAACAGAAGGAGCTTGGTTCCGGTAGTTTTGCCAATTTACAGAAATTGGCTAATCTGCTACCGGATTTACAAACGGAAAATAGTGTGAAAATCGAGGATCAAGCTGTTAGAAAAGAGTTTAGAGTCAATGCTGAAGTTGGGGTATCTGTTTCCCAGATGGCTGAAAAGGAAGGGTTGGTCTTTAAGCACGTGAACTATTTGGTTTCTAGTGGAGGAAAAAAGGTAGTTAGACGGTACAGTGATTTCGTTTGGTAAGTAAAAGTGTTCTGTTGTTGGTGTTTCTTTGATAATTTACTAACTAGGCTTCATGAGGTGCTTTTAAAAAAATACCCATATAGACTCGTTCCATGGCTTCCTCCTAAAAGATTTTCCGGTAAGTTTTGTTCAATCATTTGATTTTTCTCCCACTTTGTTTTCAATTTTCCGTAGTTTCTCTTTGAGATATATTCAGTGTACTCCTTGTCGTAAATCGAAGTTTGATTTTCTGTTTCGTCAATCTCTTCCATCCGCTGGTTGTTTTGGTCGATTGACCGATTTCTTCACTTGATTCCTTTGGTGGTCACTTGATTTTTCAAGCCAACAACGTACACAGCCTTTTATCTTCTTTTTAGCTGTCTTCCTTCTCTTGTCCTGATGAATGCTCAAGCTTTCTATTTATCCTCTTACATTGTTTGACCTTGTATCGTATACCAACAGCTAGCAACGCTCGTTATTGGAGCAAGCAATTGAACCTTTCTTCTTGAATGGACTCGTTGTGCTCGTTACTTGAATAAGAAATCTAACAACTGGCTCCGTTTGTTGTTGGACACTCAAGATCAAATACATGAGGGCGCTTCGCTCCCTCATGTAATACTAACCCCAGTAGGCCCCGCCAACGACCCCCTCTTCCTCTCCCGCCGTCGCCGCGGACTTCTCCGCTTTCTCACCATTGTTCTCAAACACCCCATCCTCCTGAAAGAGCCAATGCTCACAATGTTCCTCACAATTCCCACAGACCTCACATCTTGGCGCAAGCAAGCCAATCCTGAAATCGTGGAAGAGCTCGAAGGACGTAGAATCTCCAAGAAGTTCATGGACTCTTGGGACCCTGCCATCGAGGCCACATGGGCCGCCGCAGAGGCTCTGGTCGTAGAAACCCAAAACTGGTGGGCCAAGATTGCCCTTCTCATCGAGCGACTTGAAAAACGTAAGCAACTCTATATAGGTGACTCTCTCAAACTCGTAGAGGCCATGCGGCAATTTTCTGTAAGAACTCCAAAACTTTATCTGATTGAGCCCTCTGATGTAGGCCTAATCAATGCCGGTATTGATGCTGTTGCGACCCACATCAGGACCCTGCTGTCATTGCTTAAGGATGAAAGCCAGATGGCTGAGGAGGGTATTCTTAAAGATATAAGAGAGTTTAATGAGTATTTGACTGCATTGTATAGTCTCTTTGAACGTCGGAAAACATTAGAGGGGTTTAATATGGGAGAGGTGAAGGAACGGATTGAGCAGAACCAACAAAGATTGGCGGTGCTCAAAAAGAAGCCTGATGTTAGGGGAGGTGAGATTGAGCACTTGGTGGGGGTGATTAATGAGGATAAGGAGATGGTATTGAAGATGACTAATAGAGAGTGGTTGGTGAGAGAGTGTATTTGGGAGGAGTTTTTGATGTTCCAAGAGACTCAATATCAAGTGGGGAGGGTGTGGACTGAGTGGAGTGGGGATCGGGTTAAGTATGGGGAGTTGCAAGGGGAAAATTGGGGGCAGTTGATGGAGGAGATGGGAGAGGTTCCAATGGAGTGACTGAACTACGAGTGAAGCGAGTAGTCAAGTTATTCAATCACGAGCAATGCGAGTGATTTCGACCATTCAATTGAGAATAATATGAGTTAGAATTTGGCCATCATATCACAAGTGAGCAAGCAATTTTCCTTCCCTAATTAGAGTATTCCAGCTCACTCTACACAACCAACATATTCAAACTGGAGGGTTTATCAATTTTGAAAACTTCAGATCTCTTTATTTCGCAAAACAACAGAACAAGTTTACAATATCAGCTGTCTCTCCAAAAACCTAACTCAAAGATTTTAAATCCTTATTCCAACCCAAAACTGTTGATTAGTCCTTCACTTGACCGATCTTTCAATCGTTATAAATTATTAGCTTTTTTCAGAATTGATACTCTATAATATTTCTCAGCTTGTAGATAGAAATGGATATCAAGCAGTTTTAGAACATGGTGTGCGCTTCGCTTCATATAATCCTTATCTGTGAAATCTTAATTACTTAGTTATTTCATGTTCATTTTCCAATTTTTCAATTTTTATTGTACGATCAATAGGCACATCTCATCGGCTTGCATAAAAATCACCCTGGCATCACGATATGCACACAAAATGTACCACTGCCGCCACCAGCCACCCAAATAAAACAAACAAGCTCGTAAAAATATAATCCAAAAAAATCTAATATCAAGTTAATCAACCAATCTCTTCAAATCCACTCTAGGCCCGGCATCTGATGATGTGCGTGCGCTTAGCACACACATCATATGATTCTGGAGATTCTCTTTACACTCTACAATGAACCGGCTTATACGTTTTTCCAGGGCTGCTCGATACTGTGGGTATATCAACAGGTAGATATGGGTGTATACACCTTACTTCATCCGCTCAATGGCTTTTGGGGTTGTGATTATTGGTGATGAGCTAAATGGCAGACCAAGTGTGCACCAAGGTGAAAAGTGAACATTTTCGTGAAACACTCGGAGGATTGAGGTTTTAATTATCTATCAGCATGACGCTCGTCATTATCTTTTGCTGAAAGGTTACTTTCGGTATTTATAGATGGAGGTGTGATGGTCCTCTATAAGCTGTTGTGATTGCTAGCATATTGGTTTTTGTGGCGTATTTGATTAGATCTATATTCAGGGCTTCAAGTTCACCAGATTGCTTTGGTTGTGTGTTTTGTCAATATCGGCTTTTGGAGAGAGCATAGGAATATTTGAGAGTGAGAAATAGCAGCTGCCTGATTATTTTGATTTTTGATATTTCTTGAGTATTTTCTGGTCTTAATCAAACTGTGTCTGGTCAATTGAGAAGCCTTAGTATAAGCACCTTTGGTTCCGTTTTTCGTGCTTTTCATATTTGCCGATTATATGGCAACACAGCTGTCTCCATAAAACATTTTGCTGCTTTTTTGAGTTTGTCTTCTTTTATACATCTACTACTCTTTGAGATAATCTTCACCGATTATAGCTGCACCACATACGTACAAGACTACTTCTGTCATCCATCCAGCGCTAGACCAGTTCTTTAATTATTCCCAGTGCCTAAACTTTGCTTTATTTCTTCACTAGACTACTAAATTACACTTTACTTTGCACTCTCCACCTTGATATAATCAAACCAAGACATAGTTATAGGTAGCACTAACTTACCATATTAATGTTTTACTAAAACAACTATGGTTGTCATTTGCTATTGTCTGCGAAACATAGCTGGGTGCATAAATCAACAAGCATACTAACTAGTCCACACGAGCCTTCTCTCTCGGGCCTCGGCCTTTGCGATGCCTGCGATGTCCCCCACCATGGAAAAAGGAGGTATTGTTGAGTGGAAAGTCAAAGAAGGTGGCTCCTTCTCAGCAGGAGACGTCTTGTTGGAAGTAGAGACCGATAAAGCTCAGATCGATGTCGAGGCTCAGGATGACGGAATTTTGGCCAAGATCTTGATAGGAAATGGAGGAAAAGATATTCCAGTGGGTGAGCCTATCGGGTATATAGCTGAGCCTGGTGAAGACATCAGCAAAATTGATTTTTCGAGCTTGGCCCAGCCCAAAGCTGAGCCAAAAACTGAAAAGAAAGCTGAAAAGAAAGCTGACCCAGTTAAAGAAGAAGCTCCAAAACTGGCTCCTTCTGAATCTCCTGGTAAATCTGATGGTGCAGACTTTTCACCAGCTAACCCAAAACAGACTCTCTTCCCCTCTGTGCTTAATCTTATTGCTAATGCCAACTTGTCGCCAGAAGAAGCTCTTCAGAAGATTCCAGCCTCTGGGCCCTCCGGAAGGCTTCTCAAAGGAGATGTGCTCTACTTTTTGGGCAAGATCTCTGAGGAAGACGCCACACGAAGCTTGAAATTCTTGAAGAAACACGAGAGATTGGAACTTCCTGAGTCTGGCGAGGTGTTCAAGGAACACCCAGATAGTACACCAGAGTCCAAATCTGAAAAGGTCGAAGAGAAACCAAAACCTGTAAAAAAACCAAAGGTTGTTCTTATAGAGTCATTTTCTCTTGAGGGAGTGGACTTCGGAAAGCACGTGTCTGCTCAGGAGTATGTAGAGGGTGCCATAGAAAAGGCTCAGGCTTATGCATTGCTGTTGCATCCTGTGAAGTCTGACTACTATGATGAGCTTTTTGAGGAGATTTTGGAGGTGAAGGGGGACAGATTCGATGTGGAGTATAGTTTGGGAGAGAGTTTGGAGCTTAAGGTGACTTTGAGTGACAAGTTTGATGATGCAAAGGAGAAGGGGGCGTTATTTTTGGAGAAGGTGGGAGGGTTTTTTAACTGATTATATACCAAAGATGAGAAGCAGAAGAGGTATATAATTAATTGAAAACTTCATCCCCTTGAAATATTTACCGAAGCTCGCTTTACCAAAGGGTAGCCCTTCAATCAACCTTTGATCATCCAGCTGACTGTTTAAAGGACCGGTAAAAGGCATGCACCCTGCACTAGTGACTGTAGTCTGTGAAATATAAAATGAACATTCGTTTTGTAGTTCTGTAATTAGGGATAGTACTTATCGGTAGTAATAAATGAGGAGATTGATTTTAGATTGGAGCGGTGAATCTTTGGTGACTTTTTGTTTCTAAAGGTGACATTTCTGATTGGGTTAAATTTGAATGAAATGAGCCAGAGATGCGAGGGCACTGTGGTTTTGTTATAAAAATGTGCATCTTCTTCCTTACTTGTGTTTCTAATAACGTATCTATATACTTGCTAACTTCACTGTGCCCACCAATATACAGAATCAAACATGACAGATACTAGCAAGAACTGCTCTTTTGGTAAGTAGCTATATAACCACATGAATACCTATTTGTAATACCAAAACTATTTTTAGCTCCAGCGAACGCCTTCTAAAGCTGGAATATAGTCCCGCGATTCACAAATAGGTAAATTTGCACCCTTTGCCAGAGAAAACCCTGAAAAAAACATCCGCCAAGCCACAACATATTCTAGAAAGCTTATACCATTTCATATAAATATCACAAACTTCTATTTCAACCAGACTTCTCGGACCCTTACAAACCCGTTACCTAATCTACACGTGACTAAATTTTAACAAATCACCACCACCTACCAACTCCGTGAAACTTCAGGAATTGCTCGATTCAAGAGTCTTTCGGCTTAATATAGGGTTTGGATAGATAGAGCTTGAATTCGGTCAGATTTTTGTTTATCCACTGCTTGAAAACTGCATAAGTTCTACATAAATACCAAGAACAAAACCACCACGTGGAATTTATACCAAGAGGAAGAAACACCAAAGCTACCGATGTGAGTTGAGTTCAATTTTTGTCTCAAAAGTACAGAATAAGCTGAAGTTTCTTAAAAATACTAACAAGATGTCTACACCCAAAACAAAAGCCCTTTTCCGGCTGCTTCCAATACCCCAGATCCAGGAAATCAACACAAATCTCGAATCACAATCTGCTCAGAAAATTGGCCAGCTTCGCTCTCTTGTAGGGCTGAAATATAGAGAGCTATTAGCCACTGCAGATGGTATCATATCCATGCACACTGCGGTAGTTGTCCAGGACAAACAGTTGGCCAATCTTGCGGACCTTGAAGAAGGAGAAGATTTTCCGAAATTTATTTCCAACTACGAGAAATTTGTCAACACTACTCTTACCCAACATGCAGAAGATATCACCCAGAAAAAAATCCTACCTTCCTTGAGATCCGCTCTTTTGGACCTCCACTCGAGTGTAGTTCAGTGGGATGGCTCACTCATTCAATTAGCAAGAGAATTTATAGTGTTTGAAAACTGTTTATCCCACTACTCTATTCTGAACAACACTCCTTTATACACACGCTATACAATTCTCAAAAAGAAATTCGCAGCAAAACTCGCTTTAGAGGTATCCGAAGCACAGGAGTCGTCTTTAATCGCGCCTCTCGTTGCCATCTTGGTTCTTTTTCTGTGGGATGCTCCAAGCCTATTTGATCACTATACTCAAGTCAGACTCGTTCTGCTTGAAGCCCACTTGGCGCACGATACAGCCCCTGCAGCTCACTACATGTATGAGCTGGTTCTAGGTGCAACTTTGTTCAGCACAGGCTCTCTATTACATGCTCTTTTAAGGGTGCCTCTGGAGGCCCAATTCGCTAAATTGCTATGCGCACGCAATCCTGGTTTTTCGCGTGTTCCAGCGATTTCTGAGATATTGCAAACCCCAGCAAAATACACAAGGGCTGAGTATGCGCTGCAGTTTGGTGCGCTGCTTGAGGAGCGTTTTATAGCTTGGAAAATTGTACTCTGTAATCTATATTTAGATGCATTGGAGAAGGAAATACACCTCAGAAACCTTCCCCTTGAAGATCTAGTGAGCTCTATGAGTAGCTTGGTTTCGATTTCGCGACTATTTTATGCTCAAAAAGCTTCAAAATTGAGTGAGGATGACTTCTTCCAACAAGTTCTCAGTATATGGAAAAAGAGAGTGGCACATCTTCTTGCAGAAGAGGTTATCGAGTTAAGGAAAATAGGGGACTTATACGCACAATGTGTCTCTATCACTTCCCCGCAAATTTTTCCTGTAAAAACCCCCTCCTTCGATAGCGGTCACGTGCAAGCTTATATATCGACTATAGCTGGAGCCGCAGCTACGGGAGCTAATCTATTCAATTCTATGGGATCTGGTGTGGTAGTCCGTTTGCTTCTTGAGTATTTTGCACGTATTCAGCGAGCACTGGCGGTGCTTTCTGAGGATTTCGCTGAGAAAATGGCTCAAATTGCACAATTCGGTATGCCTGATGACGCAGAGGTCGATGCTGACGACGGGGACTCAATCGAACTATATGCGAAATCTGTTGGAACATTGTTGGGACACGTGCGTGCAGAGCTCATATCAACCTCTCTAACCGCACTCCTTCAGAGTGAGCTTACGCAATTTTTGAAGATCAGTGCCCAGGCGTCGGATGAAGGTGCACGTAGCGCTGTTGTGATTGCACTGGTTGCACGTAAGTGTGTAATGTCTCCCGAGCTCGCTGGCGTGCTTGGGGGCGATGCTAGAAAAGAGGTTACAACTCTTTGTGAGGATGTCTTGAAATGGCTTTACTATATTGTTTTGAACCGTAGCTTTGATGCAAACCGGTTTATCAAGGCCGTATTTTGTGTTAGAACTGATGGCTCGGACACTAGCGGACTTGGTTGGCGCTCTAAAGAGCATAATGGCTTCAAAAAGGAGGTTGTTCTATTTTGGGGTACAAAGGAGCCAGAAACTTGGGATGATGTCACCATAGATTCTGTGGGGGGTGAGAAAGAACTTTGGGAGGAAGGGCTTCCTTCAATTCCGTCGGCGGCACTTTTGGAGGAAGTGTACCAGATATGTAGCCGGATCACGGGCGGAGCAAGTCCAGGCATATTCTCTCTGCGTGCGTTCAAGAAGATGAAGGAGAGGGTTATGGAGCATGTTTTGCGTAGTATAGAGTCCATTTTGGGGAGCGTGAAAGCTGATTCATTTGAGGAAGAAGACTGGAAAATGGTAGCAGGTAACGTTTTGTACTTGGAAAACTATATCGGTGAGGATAGTAGTGTTGGGGAAAGTGTCCTCAAGAAGTTGAGAGAGAGGGGGGTGAGCGAGGGGGATGAGAAGGTTTTAAAGAGAAGAATGAAGGAGGTTTATGAGGGCCATAGAGGTTTATATTTGCCATGGGCATGATTTGACTGAAAAGTGATTATACGATTTTAATCAGAAATCTGCTAATTCCATATCTGTAGGATTTTTGTTTTGGCTTTTGTTGAGATAATTTCACTGTGCTACGCTATTATCTATATATATATATATATGATTCATTGATATCCAAAGCTCTACTTCATTTTTTCTTTCACATCAAGCGTCTTCAAGGCAATCACTATATGAATACGAAACTCATTACACAAGTGTCTCAAGAGAGAATTCTTCAAATACTCAAGAAAGCATCTTTTGCGAGAAAAGGGACACCAGATTCCTTCATTGTACCATTATAAACCCTGAGAATCTACACACATTGAAACAGGAAAACACTCAACAGATTATTGAAGTCAAATACACACTTCACATATCTAAATTTATCTGCTCGGACATCACACATACACAGAAAGTATCATTATAGTACATATATTACACTAAGGCCAATTAACAGTCTTCAACGCAGGAAACTCACTCGATGTTCTCACACGCTGAGACTCCACCATCAGATCGAGAGGACAGTTTGCAAAATTAAGGTGTTTCAAAACTTTCAGCAGAACAAGGCCTTCTGTAGATGATAAAGAGTTACTGCTCAAATCCATTTCTACGGCTGCCATGTCTACACATTCTACCAATGAGCTGATCAGACAGTGGCTTGCATCGATATAGTCCACATGTCTAATCTCACTCCCATCAAAAATAGTTATACAGTTGTATGAAATATTCACGAACATTAGATAATGCACTTGGTTCAAGTTCTCTATCATCTGGAGCATATTGTGAGACACGTCCAACTCTGTAAGCAACACCAATTTTTCCAAGCCTTCCAACTTGGAAATTTTGTTTCTTGAAAGATTCAAGTTCGAGAGCCTTTTTAAGCTCAGAAGCCCCTCGATTTTCAGGATTTGATTCTCACTAAGGTCGAGAGAAGAAAGATACACGAGCGAGTCCAAGCCCTCAATTTCTGTGATTTTGTTGTTTGAGAGGTGCAAATGTTTGATGGTGGTGAGCAATTCAAGGTTTGAGTTAGCTAGGACGCCTGGAACGTGTTTGAATGTGAGCTTCTCAATCACCTTGTTTTGAAACCAAACCTGTGGGTCGCGGAGAGGATAAAGAAACAACTCCTTAACTTTGCTATAATCAAAGCCAAAAACAGAGTTTTGGAAATTGGAAACTTCTAAAATAAGTTTTCGTAAGTTATATTTGATTGGAATAACCAACTTCTTGATTCTGTGACCTCGCACAATAAGCTTCTCCAAATATGGCAGATTTGGTAAAGTCATCACTCCTCGATTACCTGGCTCATAAAACAAATCTAATTCTCTAAGCTGGTTCAAGTCTTTTATAAAGTTTAGGTCTACAACTCGGCAATTAGCAATAACTACTCTCTCCACGCATTTAGGGAGATTTAACTCCTCAAATGGATTTTTCTTAGAAATGAAAGTCCGAAGGTTTGGAGCACCCAGCAAATCTATTCTGTAGCACTCACTAGACAAGGTTTCCAAATACTCTAGGTGCACCATTTGTGGAAGTTCTAGTCTCCCAACTGTGCAGTTTTCAAAAATCAACTTTTTCAAGTTGAAACAAAAGCTGAGATCTTTTTCGGGCTCAAACACTTCCGAAGAAATAAGTTTGAAGGTTTTAAGTTTGGGGAAGTGGGTGAGAGCAAAGCCTGCTCCACTGTAGTCTCTTAGCACATACTCATCACAGTCACACGCAACTCTGATACTTCTCAAGTCGTTCATATTATCCGCCTTTATTGACTTGAGTTTTGGGGCGCTTCCAACGAGTATCGAGGAAATACCGCCGTGGATCTCTATTCTTTCTAGTTTTGGAAACAGTTGGAGATAAAGATTGAACACTTCAAAAACCAGTTCTGCAATCTCCAACACCTGTAGGTTTGTTGTACAGCTCACAAGTCCAAGGCTATCGCTCGTGGTTCTGAGGAACTCGATAGATGGAAGAGTCTCATCCAGAACAGCTCTTGGCCCATCCAAAATCAATCGCTTGAGGTTTGGATATTTTGAGCGCGAGATCCGGAGCTCCATTCTAGGGAACAGAAGCAGAAGCGTACGAAGATGTGTTGTATTGATTTCCTCTAAAGCACCAGGTATATCATAGTACCGGTTAGCCTCTGCCCAAAGAACCTGGACCTCTGGCACATCTCTTATGAGATCATTGAGCTCGGGGGTCCATATCATATATAGCTCTTTCACGTAATACGCTACGCTGCGTATACCGTCTAGATCTTGTACACTATGAAAGCTCACATCAAGCCCATACTCAATGCTCGACCGAAGCTTCAAAAGGTTCTTCTCATACTCGGAATACTTGTCGCCTTTGGAGGCAAAAACTTTCCGAAAAAGAAGAGGGTAGATAACTTCTCTTGGAAGGATATTGGCTAGGTGCTGAAGTGTAGGAAGGGGTGCATGATTGAGTATCTCAGACACAAGCTCAGGGGGGAACAGAATGTGCTCCCCGGGAGGTTTGTCCATTTTCGGACGATATGAAAGGTTAGACGTGATTCGGCGTGATTAGAATTGCTTATACTCGTTTGAGTTTTTGCAGTTAAATACACCTTAAATATGTTTTTAGAACGGCTGTTTGATATGGGGCATTTCATGGGTGATGAATGGGCAAAGTACTTACTTCTGAGTTTTGGAAAGTAAACGTGTTTCTACTTTTTAGAGTAATTGTACCGTTTCCTTGTGAAAGTGACATATTACTAAACGCGCGCGGAATATTTGAGGAAGAGAAATCCCTTGAGGAAGACATAAAACAAGTGATATATTTAACTCAAGTTGCTCGGGATTTAACTAGAAATAAAACAAGAAAATGGTGAGTCTATTTAATTGGAGTTGACTCTGTTAAGTGATGTTCAATGAAAGCATTTGAATAATGTGCGAAATTTAAGTTTTAAATGCGTTTTTAATTGTGATTTGTTGGATTTGAATGATCAAACTCTCGGAATTGTCTTAAATTTGGTTTGAGGTAGAGCTCTGGAGCTGTTGATGAATCTGAAGATTCAGTGAATTGAGTTAGGTTTTTTGAGAAAATTGTCTAGAAGTGGCTCAGCATTCGTTGCAAGTTGTTGGAGTCGTTTGGCCTATTGAAGCTCAGATGGTGGATGACGATCATGGATTCCGTGTTTCTTCCTCGGGAAGGTGTGAATTGATAAGAAAGGACCTTGCTATGTATTTGGTGGTGTCCTTTATTTATAACATTCATCCAAAGAGGATCTGTGCTGCAATATTCTATCTCAACTACAAATACATTCTACACCATTTACCTTCCCATACAGCACCCTCCAAAGCGTGCTGCTCTACTTTTCTATACCCAAACAATCAGAAGGTTGGCCGCATGTTCTAGGTTTAAAATGTTATGGTTCATCCCCTATCACTCGATCACACCACGTTCTCACTATCCTCGGATGTTGTAGAGCTTATTCTAACCTGTCCCGTCAATTCATTTCCACTACAACCCTCCCCTCCGCCCACCTCTCCGACACAACCTCCCTCGCCATCACCCCTCCTTGCACCATATCTGCCTCGTCCTCTGGCCACCTCAAACTCTGGCTGAATCACATTCTCGAGACAGACGCTCCCGAGGACCACGTCACGGACCACTTCATCGACGCTTCTGGCCTCCATCACGTGGCCTCTCACACGGATGGTCCAGTGATAACTGTAGCAACAGCTTCATTTTCTGGTAAATTATACATATACACTTTAGAAAACAATGAATTAATGCCCCTCTCATCTCCGAAAGACTCAACTAACTGGGCTCTTGCCTTTCTGGATGATTGTTTATACGTTCTGCAAACTACCGGGTCTGTAAAAGTATACTCTGTAGAAGCCCTCAAAGAAGGTAATACCACTTGTATTCTAGAAATACCTCCTAGAGCCCCTACTTTCGCCATGTCTCTTGCAGTCTCTGCAGACCAAGTGGCTGTAGGATATGCTAATGGGGATTTGGCTCTCTACCGGTGTTCTGGTAAACCCGTCTTTTCTTTCAGAGGAAAAGGTGCTGTAAGATGCGTAGCTCTCCTGCCCAAAGGAGACGTCTTGGCGTGTGGCGTGGATGCCGGTAGTGTGGGTCAAGTGGTATTATACGATGCCCGTTATGGTGAGGTTTTGGGCAGCTTGACTAGTGGTGGAGAGGGGGGTATCGTGAGCGCTCACAGGGGGTGGGTTTTTGCAGTGGGCTTCAATGCTGACGGGAGCGCGTTGTTGAGTGGGGGTTATGATGGGAAGGTGAGAGTATGGGGGGTGGCTCTGAGGGAGAGAGAGGCGACGTTGGGAGAAGGCACGGGGGGGGCTGGGGGGGATGGAGAGTGGGGAGGGATTTTGGATGCAAAGTGGGTGGGGGCGGGAGTGAGACGGATGGGAGGGGGTGGAGAGGGGGTTGTTGCGGGGGGGTTGGGGGGCGGAGTAAGGTGGTGGAGGGGAGCGGGAGTATAGAAATATTCTAGCAGAGCAAGAGCAATTGCTCGAAAATCTATAGCCTTATAGTTTGCCATATATTGTCTACAGAATATCCAACCTTTAATGATTTGAGGTTTTTACAAGTTCGAATACATAAACTTACATTCGAGTGAAATTTCAAGGCTGTCATATCACAATGGGTATTCGAGTGCATCTTGAACTCTAGCATTGAATTGACAAAGTAGGTATTTTCCATTTCTAGGTGTAATTTAGCCACTCCATCCCACTTGTAGCAAGTATGCCAGTTTGTGTTAATTAGAATATGTGTAGGATTGTTCAAATTAGGTGCAAAATTGGTAAGCATTCTTTACAGTTTTGATTTCTTTGAGCACTAAACCAGTTGCTCTTACTAATAAAAGTGAAACCTATTAAGTTTCTCATCTATAGAAAATACTTTTGAAGCTTCCCTTTTGATGGATTCGAAGCTAGTCACAATTGACTATGCTCAGCTGATACAAGTCAATCACAGAATTTTACAGTGTCTATGCTGTCGTTTATTTCAATTTTATAATGCAATCGAAGGCTACTAAATGAGAGATCAACATTTATGTTATACACTTGCTCCTTGTAAATGAGAGAAATAGAAAAGGAGAAAATAAGACCCACTCCGCTCGTATTCAGAGATAAATATGTACTCCCTTGTCCGTACATATTACGCAATCTTTCTATTCAGATTAATCCCCCCCACTCCCCTCACCACCAATATAACCTCCTCCCCCTCCCCCTCCACATGCACCATTCCACCCCCTATCTCCTTCACATCTCTAAACAACCCCACCATTCCCGCATCTAATTGCCCCTTGCCTATCAACACCCGTCCCACATTCTCCTTGCCTAGTACCATCAATGCCACCACCAACGGCAACTGAGCCCTACAAAAAGCGCCACACATCGACAACTCTTCCAAAAGTTGATATGCAGCTTTTTTTCCCACCTCTTCAGGCACATCCCCCGCCCCTCCTACCTCTTCTATAACAACTCTGAAGTCACCTTTTCCTTCAGCTACAAGGGCCACCCCCCATCCAGGCAGCTTCCCCAGTACATCCCCCCTCCAGGCATCTGCCAGTACATCAGTTTTAACCCCCGTAGGCCCAAAAACCCCTCTTACTGATTCTACGAGTCTATTTACAATAGCTGGAGAAACACGTGTGCTGTACGCCGACCCGCGGAGCGCCGTGACCCGTGTTTTATCCACCGCGTGAAGCGTGAGCGGCAGATTGAGAAGTTGGTTAGTGGTGAAGTGTGCGGACGCTCCTCCAGCCGGTGGAGCCCCCCTCTTAAGAATCCGCAACTCTGCATCACGCATTCCAAATCGCGCTAAAACAGGTAGAGCCCCCCACCGGAGCGTCTCAAGGCCCGGGCCATGTTTTTCGCCATCCACACCGTTGAAAACAAGCGACATTTTGTTCTTACAGAAAAAACTAAGAATAAGCACATATTCGAGATAGTACCCTATTCCACGTGACGAGTGGCACGAAAATGTGTGAGCACCACCAGAAACAAGACCTGGGCGGTATACAACCGTGGTACCGGTGTACAGAATCTCAAATGTTGAGCCTGTGGTGAGCAGCTCTAGTATACGAAGAAAGTTTACTTCGTAGTCTCTAAGACCAGGGTCCAAGTCATTGGGACGAATCTTTGTGATTCTGATGGGGGTGTGGAGAATAGTGGCAAGAATGAGCCGGAGACGGAAATTACGATGGGATGTTAGGGTCTTCATAGAGGTTTTTTGCTTGAAATTGACCAATTTTTTCCTTCTTTTCGAGAGTGAGGTCTTTATTAAATTTTTAGACGATTGGACGTTTTCTTTTGGCCAGAATCTTCTCCGACTTTTGGGTTTCCCTTGACTGTTTTGGTGTGAAATATTTTTGTGATGAGATGAGATAATTTTTCAAGGAGGGTAACTGTATTTTGTTGAAGTGCCAGAGGGCATGAGCTTGAGAAAATAAACTATATCCCTCTTCAATCTTTGTTGTTTTGTATAAAGTACTATGACTGGATAAAATAGGTGGCACCTCAATCAAGATACATGATTAGATAGTAAAAAATGGATTCACTATCTCATGATCCAGGACTTATACCTGTAGCACTACAATTACCATGAAAAAGCGCTGCAAATCATAAAAGAGCCAGGACAAACTTTATAATTATCTTACAAATACCTAAGACGTCTTATTAAAATATATAATCTTACAACTTGGAACCCCCATACAAGTCTCTAATTTTCCCTCCCCACTTTTCTCTGACAGCTTCTCTTTTCAACTTTAAAGTAGGTCCGATAGTCCCATCTGCTACAGAGAAAGGTGTAATATCGAAATGAGCCCGCTTAACCATTTCATAAGACATCAATTTACTCTTCACTCTCCCATTAATATGGCTCAAAATTTTACTGTTCACCTTGACTCCGTTAAGGAAAAGTACAAACCCTCTAATCAAATCAGGGTTTGCAGTACCCGCAACAACATCAGAACTGAATTTGGCGTAGTCTGAAGCACTGAAAACTTTTCCTTTGTGCACGAACTTGATCCCCCATCTTTCTAATCTAAGGCCTAATTCACCAACATTTACTCCTAAAATCCCCACCAAAAACTCCTTCGAGCCATCTCCATACACAAAAATCTGTTCTAACACTGCGTTGCGACCCAAATACACGCTTTGTACTTTTTCCGATGCAATGAACTTACCTTGAGCCAACTTGAAGAAGTTCTTTATTCGGTCCACTACCCGCATCAAACCACGCTCATCAACTTTAACAACATCTCCTGAGCAGAACCAGTCTTCTTCACAAGTTTCTTTAAACTTGTCCTCCGCCCCCATGTACCCGCTGCACAACCCAGGGCCCCGCATCAACAATTCCCCAGACCGGTTACCTGCCCACGTGTAGCCCATGTCCGGCACATCCCTTATACGGTATTCCAAAGAAGTCCCAAAAAACCCATCACTTCCGGAATCTTGTGGATGTGGCAGACCAATAGAAGCAACTGCCAGGGTCTCAGTTAGTCCGTAGCCACCAAAAAATGTTATTCCCAAACACGCTCTAAGGAAGAGAATGGTTTCTGGAGCAGACGGTGCAGAACCACAAACGATTTTCTCAAGCTTTTGGAAACCTAATGCAGACCGAAACTTGCGCTGGATCACCAGGTCTAAAAAAAAATTCCAGGGAGCTTCTCCTTTTTTGAGTGCCTGAATTCTACTTGACACAAGTCTTCCTATTAGGGTGGATTTTGATACCGCCTCCCGGAGACCTATTTCGATTTTCGTAAGCACTCGTGGAACCAAGCACAAGACCGCAGGCTGTGCATCTTGGAAATCACCAAAAAAAGTTGAAACGTCAGTAGGAGTGGTTGGAAAGTACATAGGTAAACAATGTACAATGTTTATATACACCGTGAGACGCTGGTAACAGTGAGCTAGAGGGAGGAATACATAAGCGTTCGAGTTTCCTTCTTGGTGGGCAGTGATGGTCAGTACACCCAATGTGACAGCAGAAAGCATACATCTGTGGGTAATTACTACACCTTTAGGAAGAGATGTTGTTCCCAGAGTGAAGGAGATTGTGAAGATGGTATCGAGTGAAGGAGGGATAAGGGGTTGGGGGTGTTTGTGACCAAGAGAAATGAACAGCAGCCAATCCAAAAGTGAAACCCCACTCTTTTGGGTGGTTTCAAAAAGATCAGAGTCGTCAACTAGCGACAAAGTTTCACACACAACTATATACCGTAAACATCCCAAATTGGCCTCAAGAAGCACAGGAATCTTGTGTTTGTGAGTAAACACTATAGGCAGCTTTGTGAGTCCAAAAATGTGTGGAAACAGTTCAGAACCAAGCAGATCGTATAAGGACGTATTTGGAATAGAGTATGCCTGCGTAGCAAGGTCTACAGCCACAAATTGCCACACATTAGGCATGTATATAGTTGCAATGTTGTTGCCTACGGTGTGCAAAAGAGCCAGTCCAATACCTTTCACTATACCATCCAACTCAGAGTGCGTTATGGGCTCGTACCTTTTATTGGCATCTTGTCTGTGATAGAAGATGGGCTCATTTGGATGCCTTCTGCATGCGTACTGGAACACAGAGTAAACTGAGCTGATGTCTGGATGGTAAGACACAACTAGACCGTCTTTACACAACTTATTTCTGATGATCGGCAGGTGGCCCTCTTTCTCTGTGTCTGGTATCTCATAGTAAACAAGCGAGTCTTCATGTGGGAGCGGACAACGCTGCTCGACATCCTGAAGGGAGTCGCCAGGGTTGTAAAATGGAGGTGGGAGAATATGATCCATAGCTTGTTTTGTATACATTTGCAGGGATATATAAAGTACATTTTGTGGGGTAGCAATAAAGCGTAACGGTCACTCTACATTCACCCTCCACTAACCGAAGTGGGGCTCGGAAGATAGAAATGATCCGGTTTCACCTGAGGTGCTTTCGTAACCGTTCCAATAAATCTGAACAAGACTCTTTGTATAGAATTTGGGCCTACGAGCCGAGCCGATCATCTAAGCGGGGTACGCCAAGCGCGCTTAAAACTTTATAAAAACGTAATGTTTTGTTTTTAACGGTCTGATGACATTTGGATAAATCAGTACTTCGAAATGTATAAAAGCTTGAGATATGTTAAGTTTCTTTCAAGGAATACTGCGGGTTTGAAAGCTAGCTAAGTGTACACCACTCACTATATAGGTAGTTGAGAATAAAACGCTTATTACTCTTGGCTAATTCGATTACGATAGGACTTTCAAATTAACGATATTTTCACATGTGAAACTCGAGAATGATCTTCTTAGACATAGCGTTTTCAATCTGGATCTCCAAATTAGATACTGGGACATGCTCATTGATCACTTGACCGTTGTGGATCTGAGATTGGCTTCAAAATGTTAAAAAAGAAAAACCTTGAGAGCATTGACTTTCTACTGTGGCATTATCTTCCTCTTGACTTCTCCATCCCAAGCTCATCGCAGATTTCTTAGTTGACAGTGGTGGCCATTTTGTAATCCTGGTTGTGGCACCCCTAATTTAGAATTTTATTTCCTAAAATAGTTCTTTTTTTGTCAGGGGCGCAGAATATGAGCAAAATGTGCAGAAATCGAAGCAAGCAAGTGAATGCTCAGAAAGTCAACCAGAGACCAGACTCACCTCTACCAAAGCCCAGATGAAATGAAATATGATTAGACTTATTGCTTCTTATCTGACTTTTTCTGAGCTTGATATGATTTGATATAAGTAGCTATTTATACATCGATCTTGGTGTCGCACGCTCAATGTAATAATCAGGTTATGGCAACTGATCGCCGTTATACAAACAGTACAATTTATATACTCTCTACATTGAACTAACCAAATGAAACGTCTGAAAACTCCTAACAAACCACGAAAACGCATTCACCGATACAAACCCTAATAAACCCCTAGACATATCAATCGTAACACATAACACAGTATCCAAGTAAATCCCCTTCACTCGTCAATCTTTAAAAGTAAGCTCACTACCATAGACGTACATAAAAATATAGTATGTGCGCTAAACTTCCAGTATACTTCTAGTCTGTATACCAACCATAAGAACACTCAAAATTAGAGAACACCATACTTCGAGTAAACATTTTAGCCAACAATCGAAACCAGAATCTGAGGAAAGAAAGTTGCCTCTCTTCCTTTCGCATGGTTGCCCCTCTCACCAAAATTCCTCCTCAACCATCGTATCATCCGAATCAAACTCCTCATCCTCCCGCACCCAAGCATCTTCAAAAACATTTGGAAAATCAGCTGGCTTATCAAACGGCATCTCCTTCATTTCATCGATGATTTGGTTAATATTCGAGTGCTCATCCAACTCCACACAAAAGGCTCCATGATAAAAAAAGTGCAATCCCTGCCATGGCCCATTGACGATTCTCCACACAATATCTTCCGGATGCCCATAACACAAAGCCGTTAAACCAGCAAATCTCTGTTGTTGTTCATACAAATCACCAATACACTGTACATACTCTGCATCGTCTATCACTGCCAAAGCCTCTTCATACAAGGCACGCCCCCCATCTTCCAGCATATACTTCATTATAGTTCTCTTAACATCTACAGCACTTTCGAATCGAAAATGCCGCCCTGTAATCGCACTATACAAAGCATTTTCCTTATCTACCATACTCTCAGCAAAGGCTCTCCGGAAAGCGCCCTCGCGAAACCGCGGCATCCTCAAGTTGGGCTCGACGATAGTGAGAACCTCATTTACACCTTGGGCGAGATCTATAGAGGGAAAAACATATTTACATGGAAACATATACCGCCAAATGTAGTGAATTTTCTCGACTATCAGGGCCATTTGCTCGGGTAATATGCCCCGATACCCAGTTTTCAGAGCTAGACTAGTTCTTACGAATTTATTTCGATCCCCATAGAAAACGCTTTTACTCATATATCGTAAAACTTTTACTACCCAATGTGTAAGCCATACACACCCACACACAACTAACGCACATGTGAATATCCGCTCATTGACTCTTTCTGATAGATATGAGCCTATCTCGATGAAAACAAATACCTTCACTACCGACATCAATGTAACGTCACTCTCTGTCCGTCGGCTAAATTGTTCCATTATTGAGTTTTTGAGCTTTTGAGTTTTTGAACTTGGTTTGCTTAGCAATTTTTTGGCGTTTAATGCGGTCTTTAGCTCGGTTTTATAGCGTTTGTCAGCCTTCTTGTGGTTTATATCAAGGATTTTTCAAGTGTATAATAATTTATGCAGATCAAAATAACAATTCATACTGTGGTGATACACTGGTATTGAGGCTACACACACCATTCAGCGAGATCAATATTAGGCCCATCTCTATGGCTGAGCGTTCTTACGGTTAACTCAGTGATTTTGATGCCAGTGTAATTGGCATGTTTTCTTATGTAATAAGAAGTTACTTGTCTAGGATATACATATTGTTAACGAAACTATACGGTATATATCTGATGAAACTCTATTGCGTAAATCGATTGCATTTTTCTGAATGGACGTATTTTCTGAAGTTTTACTCCTCTAGATGTGAAATTCAATCAGACTGCTTTCTTGACAGTTAACACCATGATCACAAGTTCCTAGTCAACGCAATGCCTTGAATAAAATAGCTCAGGTTATCCAAAAATTATTGACTCATTTTGTATAAAATATAGTCTTCATCTAATTCTTCCATAGTAGTATATAGACCTAGAATATAGTGCCACACGTGACTTATATTTCAGCATACAACTGAAAATTCACCAAACATTGCCAAAAACAATTAATAGACCATCAAAAATTAGCCACCCAAAAGGCCCAAAAATTTACTGAAATAACTCTGAACCAATTGGAGTGCCCCAAACAGTTCATAAGTGCTAATTTATACCACACAAACTGTATCAAGTTAACTGCTAACCAGCAAGCACACCAATATAACTAACATGGAAAAACGCCCACTTTCCCCTACAGATCCCGACAAAGTCGCCGATGCGCTCTACGGTACCGGCGTGGACCTCAAAGAAGAAGAGCTGCTTCTCAGAGACCAGCCCACCTTTTCATCCTACTACCTGCATACTCCCCTCGCACCTATGGCCATAAAATCCCAAGTTCTTGGTTACGCCGCGGCGCGCCTCGCACAGCAAGGCATGGCGCCAGGGATAGCTGTTGGAGACTATCTCACGGCGGCGGTGGAGGAGATGTTGGTGCCTGTATTGCGCGAGATGGTGGCGGTCCTGCGCCATCGCAGACGCCCTATACGGAAAGAAGGTAAGCTGGAGGGCAAACTGGAGGTTGCAAGGGCGCTCCGTGATATCGCAGCGCGTCAAAAGGAGGCGGAGACTAAGCGCACACAGACTAAGATAGCATTGGGATTGGCTGAGGGGGAAGCTCCAAAGGCAGAAGAGCTTTCTCATAGAGCAGCGAACCAGACTGCGGCGATGATGACGGCAGGAAGACTGAAAACGTATAGTTGGATGCAGGGGAGTGGAGGGAGGGTCAACAGGGGGGATGACGTCAGATATAGAGAAGCGAGACAGGAGGACTTGTTCAGTGTGAGAGATTTGGTGGGGGTTTTGGAGGGTCGGCGGAGGGGAGGGGAGAGGACATTAGTGAGGGGTTATGCGAGATTAAAGGATGTTTATAGATGATACTTTTAGCGAATCGAAAATACGTGTCTTAAGTCAAGCGAGAATGTTTCTACACTCCTGAGCCATATTCATGATATTCTTGAACGAGGCAAGGGAATGGCATCTTCTTTAACTTGACTTTTGAAAATTAATTTCCCGATCAAAGCAACAGCAAGTGCTCGGAAGTTTTGGCGAGAATGCTTTTCAGTTGAGCGTTGTCAAAGATTCAAAGTGTACACACTAGCCTGAGATTACCAGCTTTATCAATTCCTCACCTTTTGGTCGTGCTGAAGATTACCTATTAACTTTTATCATTCCGCAAAACGTTTCCCTGAGACTAACCAATGGAGCCTCGAGTATGATCTCAATTTATGATTCGGCCTCTCGGAGCCAAGCATCTAGGTTATATATGAGTGAGGAGGACAGAAAGGGAAAGAGAAGTTAGGAGAATGAGTAAGAGTAACTTATTTTTGCAAATCAGCTGTCAAAATTAGCTTAACATTTATTAGGTAAAAGAGGTTTATTATACTCAACTCTTGAGGTTATTTGAGCTATGTTTCTATTCAACAAAGTAGGAATCACATCAAGTACAAATATACTCATATCAAATGCTATCGTCATAGATATTCCAATGATTGAACTGCTAGCCTTTTTTTTGTTGGATGTTGCTTATAGTATGACAGAACATTTATTACCCATCTTAAGGCAAACATCATCTAACTAAGGTATGCCTGACTTCTCAAGAGTATATCGGATTGCTTGGGACGTTTGGTATACTCTATAGTGAGTTTAAGCATCATCGTTATATACAAGAAACATCTATATTATATCACAAAATAACTATCAAGTATTGTAAACAGACACCCCATATATGTTCTTACACTCTATTTGAACCTCCCACTGATAAATCTTTGTGGTCTCGTACACCCCCCTCCACTGATGTTTCCTGATTAGGAATACATTTCTCCTGTGAAGTATTTGTGTATTGGGGTGTGGGCCCAAAAACAATGTTAAGCTCAAATTCATGAACAAAGTGGAGACTGACTATACATACGATATGAAGTTCGAAGAATACAGAAACTTCGTCTGTGATATTTTTCACCCATAAAATCATCTTAAAGTTTGCATCTTGGCGGAGTTTGTGTCACAGATGCAAGAGTCTCGTCAAGGTCTAGATCTCACGGACTATCGGAGGTGTGGTAGCGCGTATAAAGGTTTATACTGCTCATTGATTAAATGTATGTGATTTGACTGCAAAACAGGTCATGCATGATACACGCCCCTGTCATAGTGTAGTGTGACTCCTCTGGCAGTCACAAGTACCGAAGAAAGTATGTACAGAGTCAGAATTTTATACCATAAATCGCAATTGACACATCATGCTAAAATGTATCATATACAGTCATCGAGTTTACAACATATGCCAAAAAACTATCTGCACAGGACAGGTGTAGTTGTGCCAACCGGATCTTTTAAGCTCTATGTAGTGCACATTCAACGATCAGCTAAGCCAGCTGAAATCATTAGTGCTCCAAACCCTACAGTTCAATCTGAACCCAATTTGCCAAGCGCTTCGCTCGACGATATTTCGCGTTGATGACGCGTATTCCCACCCCCGTGACTAACAATGACCGGTGCAAATTACATGCAAGCTGAATTATATATGAACCGTATTCCTTAACTTCTTCATCCGAACACTCTACATCTCTGGTTTGAATGATTTATCAGATTTCCACACATCAAATTTGATCTTGTCATTCTTATCTATTCCATCATTTAATTATTTTTGGCCCCACATAATTTTCAAAAGCAACTGATCTCATCGGTTTAATATCCTCATCCCTTCGTCTGACCTCAGAACAAAGTCTCTGCTTCTTTGAAGTTGGACTTTTTATGGATATCAGTTAACGTTTGCTTCGATCTTGGTTTATCACAAGATCTATATTTGAGGTATATCTCATCTCATCTCACAGGTTTAATCTACTCGTTTGGTCGGGTTACCCGTTTAATCGGTATAACACTCATACATCACGAGTAAAGAGAGTTACCTTCTCACGATGAATCGCATTTTTCGAGCCTCCCTTCACACTTCCCCCCTCGCCCCCCCTCTACCCCTCCGACTCCCTCAAAAATCATCCCACTACGAACTCCTCGGGCTTCTGCCTACCGCCTCTCACAAAGAAATCAAAAAACGGTTCAAACAAATGAGCAAGCTCTACCACCCCGATATTGTCTCACTGAACCCAGAGTTTCAAAAACTCCTGGCTTCTGACCAGCAAACAAATCACGATAATTACATAAAACTTGTAGAAAGCTATGAAGTTCTCCTGGATGAGAAGAAAAGACTAAACTACGATAAAAGTTTGAGCAAGCCAGGTAGCTTTGGCTCTGCTTATGGTAATGTTGAGGCTTACAAAAAAAGAAGCTATACACGAGCGGGCGGAAATATGTACACACGCTCAAGAGTTTACTATGGCCATCTGTACGACCCTACCGTGAGGTCACGTTTTCACGGGATGCCCAATGGAAATGGGAAGTATGATGTGCCACATTTCGACTACGATCTGCATTTTAAGCGGCAAATGAAACAGGAAGAGCGGTTGGTTGAGAAGAAAATGCGGGACTTTGGTGATGAGTTGTTGTCTCAGAGGAGATTCCAGTATGTTTATAAGCAGGTTAGAAATAAGTAGTAAGCAGTGAGCGAAGCGAGCTGCTTACTTCCTGCTGGTAGCATTGACGAGATGGTAAGCCTACTTACTGTTTAGGCTTAAATATTCCTCCCATTGCTTCTAGCAAAGTCGAAAAAAGTACCCTCATTATCGGTGGTCAAAAGGAGCTAACTGTTGTTCATTCACATAGCTCTACAGTATTAGCTATAGCTTACTATAGTACATCGAGTTATTGTTTGTTTGACTCAAACAAAAAAAGTATTTCTCAGCTGCCAAGAAAATATTAGATTGCTCTATCAGCAATCAGCTGGTATCGATCTCATCATTAACCATTTTCTCAAATAACTGGAAAATGCAAACTGAAAGTTCTTAGTATATCAAATACTAAACAAGCTGGAATGTTGAATTTTGCTCGGTTGCCATTTGGTATGGCGGTAAAAGCTAATACTATCTATCCTACTATAGTATTCTTTGTGGGTGCCGTATACTAGACACATATTATAGTATACGTATGCTTTTCACGTTCAAACAAAGTTACAGGAAAAATATACAAACTAATAAGCTTTTTGGTGATTGAAAGGAGATTTTGTCATTTATTGAGTTCTATAGGCTGGCGTTGATTGCATCAAATAGGTTATGATTATGTCATGCTCTCTTGTAGAATGATGATTACATTCCAGCTACTCTATTTTTTATGTACACATTTGTGAATCATCCTATTTCTAGAGTGTTGAAATAGTTCCATAATTCACCAGCTTATCTTCTCCGATTTTACTGTCTGATCCATTACTTTCAAAAATACTGTTGGTCTTTATTCTAATTTTTGACTCACATGTCATCGAAAAGTCTTCTTTTCAATCGATAAATTCGAAGATCAGCTCTATGGTGGATGATGAGCTTCTCTCCTGATTTTGATAATTTACTCGGGTAAGCTCTGACATTAGAGCGTAGTCGTGAAGAAAGTGGGGGGCATACGCTTTGTAAGAAAAAGCGAAGATCTCAAAGAAGCTTTTATTAAATTTTAACTCGTAGAAAATGTAATTGACGAATCAGTTTCATTCGAAACCAACTTCTATAGCTGCTAGTAGTTACTCAACATATAACGTACATTCAATCTTTGTATGAATCAAACAGGCTCAAGTACGCAGTCACTCATTCCACTGCATTCTAAAAAGGCATGAAATAATTTTCTTCGAAAAAAGCGTTTGAAAAGTTTGATTCTCAGATCAATAACCAGTAACACATATTAAATTCGAAAATGCTGTTGATGAAATCTAAATAGGGAACTCAATTCGAAAGGTTTAATTCAACATTCATGTGCTTGAAATCCTTCTGAGTGTTCGACTAGCGCTCACGCAGCTCCACGAGTCTTCTTAGTGGTCCCCCACCCTTTGTTTTATATGTACAATTTTTTTGAACTACATAATAACGAAGCTACTCGCAAATAACAATCTACTGTATAACTACTTCTTTATAGACTATTTGACCACCCGAACCAACCTGTCTCGTTGTGCAGCACAACTTCCAGTTGTACACTTTCGCTAAAAAATACATACAACAAACCCAAGCGTTAATTCTTTCCACGAGGGCATTCAAATTTACACCATTACAAATGCTGAGGCAATTATTACCCAGCTGAGTCTGTATACTCGATGTGAAACTGTACCAAGCTTTATGTGTACCTCAAAGTTAGAGGGGCAAAATCAAACTACAAACTAACACAATGAATGAATACAAATGAAACGAACTAAACGCAGTACATGCTAAACACGGGAACACAATTTAAATACAACCGAGCACAAGAAGCATCAAACCTTAAGCAATCTAACTAATATTTACAAGAGTCTCGCTTCGCCCACTGATCTACAATCCAACAATAATTATCCAAATACCAACTTATCTAGCTATGCTAGCAACCGCCACTATTACCCCTAATAAGCTTCGTCTATTTAGCTGAAATGACTAGTACAAACTCATCATAACATTCACCAGACAAGTGACAAAACCACTCGCATCAATCGTGTTTCGTTCAACTGTTACTTGACTAACCTGAGCACATCTCACAAGACTCTGGATTATTGATCGCACACGCAATCACCTTACTACTATAAATGTCCGCCAGCAACTCCTGAATCTCCCTGTCAACTTCGTCCATGGAAATTTCTGGAGTCTCTGGAGAACTAGAGCGAGAGGCATCGGCTGGTACGGCAGCAGCGACAGAAGCAGCAGCGGCAGGAGCGGCAGCAGGAGCTGGAGCAGGAGTAGCATCAGACTTACTCAGTGCCTTCAGCTCTGTCAGAGGAATATACTTCTTGCGCTTGAGTTCCTTACCAACCCCCCTTCCTGCATTGGCAACACCCTCCTGATCCACAGTAAACTGGATAGCTGCCGACGCCGCCTGGGTCCGCAAGTAGTACATACCGGTCTTCAAGCCCTTCTTCCATCCATAAAAGTGCATCAGGGTCAACTTCCCCATTGTAGGCGCCTTAATGTGGATATTCAACGACTGCAGCTGGTCGATAAACGGCAGACGGTCCGCGGCCAAATCGATAATCTTCTTTTGCGAAATCTCCCATACAGTCTTATACAAGTCCTTCAAGTCCTGTGGGACATTTGGGAGATCTTGGATCAGCCCGTTGGCGGTCACGATGTGGTCTTTCATAGAAGTGTTCCACAAGCCCATCTCCACCAAGTCCTTAAGCAAGTATGGGTTAACAATCTGGAATTCCCCGGCCAATACACGTCTCAGGTAAATGTTCAGGGTGTAAGGCTCGAAACACTCGTTGTAACCCAAAATCTGCGAGGTACTGGCGGTAGGCATAGGAGCGACCAATAACAGATTGCGAAGTCCGTGCTTCGCGACCTTGGCCTTCAACAGGTCCCAGTCCCAAAGAGACAGTGGCTTGATTCCCCAGAGGTCGTACAGAAGCTGTCCCTTGCTGGCTGGCGATCCTTCGTAACTTTCATAAGATCCCTCGATAGCAGCCAACTCTGAGGACGCCTCGACGGCGGCGTGGTAGATGGTTTCGAAGATCTGTTTGTTCAATTCCTTGGCCTCGTCCAGCTCAAAAGGAAGTCTGAGCATCATGAAAGTATCAGCCAATCCCTGGACACCAAGGGCAATAGGACGGTGACGGAAGTTGGAGCGACGCGCCTCTGGAACAGGGTAGTAGTTGCGGTCAATGATTCTGTTCAAGTTCTTGGTAACAACCTTCGCAATGTCGTGAAGTTTCTTAAAGTTGTAGGTGCAGCTTTTGTCATCACTCTCCACGAAAGCAGGAAGAGCAAGCGACGCAAGATTGCACACAGCAGTTTCGTCTGGGTCCAGGTACTCCACAATCTCACAGCACAAGTTCAGAGACTTGATCATACCGAGGTTCTTCTGGTTCAGCTTAGAGTTACAAGCATCTTTATAAAGCATGAAAGGAGTTCCTGTCTCGGTTTGAGCCTCGAGAATAGCGTACCAAAGCTTCTGAGCCTTGACGGTTTGTCTTCCTTTGCCCTCCTTCTCGTACTTCTCGTACAAGGCTTCAAACTCTTCACCGTAGGTGTCAGCCAAGCCAGGAGCTTCGTTAGGAGAAAACAAGGTCCAGTCCAGGTTCTTTTCAACACGCTTCATGAAAAGGTCCAGGATCCACAAAGCAGGGAACAAATCGCGGGCTCTGATCTCTTCCTTCCCGTGGTTCTTCCGGATATCAATAAAATCAAAAATGTCCGCGTGCCATGGCTCCACGTAGATGGCAAAAGCCCCAGGGCGCTTGTTACCACCTTGATCCACGTATCTTGCAGTGTTGTTGAACACACGAAGCATAGGAATGATCCCATTGGACGTACCATTGGTCCCGGCAATGTACGAGCCTGTGCTTCTGATGTTGTTGATGTGAAGTCCAATACCTCCAGCGTGCTTCGATATCACAGCCATCTGCTTGAGAGTCTCAAAAATCCCGTCAATAGAGTCGTTCTTCATCGCAACAAGAAAGCAGGACAGCATCTGGGCGTTCGGAGTCCCAGCGTTGAAAAGTGTAGGCAGGGCATGAGTAAAATACTTGAGCGACATGAGGTTGTATGTCTCAAGAACAGACTTGATATCGTCCCCATGGATGCCAACAGCAACACGCATAATCAAATGCTGAGGACGTTCAGCCACTTGGCCGTTGATCCGAAGAAGATAACTCCGCTCCAAAGTCTTGAAGCCAAAGTAGTTGTAGTTGAAGTCACGGTCAAAAACAATCGCAGAATTAAGCTCGTCCTCATGCTCTTGAACAACGCGATACACGTCATCGTTGATCATAGGCGCTCTCTTGCCGGTCTTTGGGTTCACGTAGTCGTACAACGCCTTGACGACATCAGAAAACTTCTTGGAAGTCTGCTTGTGAAGGTTCGATACCGCTATACGCGCCGCAAGAACAGCATAGTCTGGGTGGATCGTGGTCATGTATGCCGCGGTCTCGGCAGCAAGATTGTCCAACTCAATCGTGGTCACCCCTTCGTAAACACCCAGGATAATCCGCTGGGTGATGGTCACTGGATCCACATGGTTTGAGTCAAGCCCGTAACAGAGTCGCAGCACACGCGCCGTGATCTTGTCGAACCGCACTGGCTCTTTGCGACCGTCTCTTTTGTATACGTACATTTAGATAGTTAAAAAAATTTTGGGGTCTGGGGGGTTTATATACCACGCGAAAAGTAAAAAGAAGTAAAATAATTTTTCGCGTCGCGACGCGAAACTATGCAGGTTGCCCGGCCGCGCTTTTATGTCTGCCAAAGGGGGTTTTCGAATCAGAGCAATTGTAATTTATTCTAATTTTTTAATAGTGTGTTTTCGAATCCTTCAGGCTATTCAAGTTACTTTCTCTCACCGTGTAGCCCTCCTTCTGGTCAATGCACGCGCATGCATTGCGACGCGAAGATTTGCTATTTTATATTATTAATGACGCGTCGGAGATAGAGAATGTAGGAGTTTTTAGGGGATTGAAATGGGATTAAGCGAATCCTGTTGGAAACTTTTTTTAAATTTTGTCAAACTCAATCTTTGCATGTTTATTTGAGTAATTCTATCAAAGTTCTCGTTGTTTCTTCAGATCTGACGCGTCAGATACGCATCTGACGCGTATATAAATAATAAAACATTTCCTGTTGTTTGCGTTTCAGGAGAGGTGCATATCGCTAAGCTAAGAATGACACCAGCAAGTTGGCTACTGATAATCAGAGTTGTTTACTGTTTTCATGTTATCTTATCAGTGTTCTCTTGGAAAAATATGTGTAACTGTACTGGCTTTGATGTTTAACCAACTGAATTGTCTGACCATCCCATCAGACACACTAATGACAGATAGGAGCACTCTAGATCCTTGTGACACCTGCATCGCCTCTTTCCTGATCTGGGGGGGGGTCCCAGAAGTGTAATTAGAGGTGCCAGATGTAGATATCGATGTACACTTAAAACCATTTTTACTAATAGGGTGTGCTTAAGTTAGTTTCAATGACCGGTGGTGGCCAAGTGATGTCATGTCTTAAATAAACCATCAATCTTTGAAGTAGGTTTCACATCGAGTTTAATGTGGGCACCAGTCCGGCTCGCACACTTAATAGATGCTCCGATTGTGTTGTTATAACCAGCACTTTCTTCTATCATAACATGACTTCAATTGCGTATACGCTGTAAGTATGCTTTCTTATGTTCCCATTTATAATTTCTACAAAGGAATGGAAATTTTATCGTATTGTATAAGATATCGGCTGTACTTAAGTTGTGGCGGTTATTTTCTTTGTAAAAGAGGCTCATATAGGGCATATGCAGTAAAATCACCAGCTCGCTTACAATAGATAACTGAATTTTCAAGCTGGTTCCAGAGATTTCTTGCTCACTATAGATCTTATGAATCATTTTCAAAGAAGCAAGTCATGTGTGAGATAACTGTTACTTAGGTGTGCTAGTCTAATCCAAAAATCCAGTTATTACACTGATATTTCGACGTGATTAAAAAAATTGATATGGTCGAAACTCTTTGGGCTCTCTAATGCACTAGCTTTTCGATCGTTAGCTCTATACTTCCTGAGATAGTTCGATAGATTTCAAAGATGAACGTTCTTGAGGAGTGTAAGAGTTGAAGTCGATCTACGAGTAGTTATATTAGATGTTTCCTCCAAACTGTCAAATTACACTTGAACGCTTATCTCGCTCTATATATCTATTTTTTGTGAATTATTTTTCATGAAGTTTTAGTCTTCTCTCTATTTTTTGATGGAAGAGCTCCATAGTTTTCAACATCTCTACAGCCGTACCAGGTCGTATTGTGGCTAACGAGCATGTTCGTAATATCGCATTTAGTTTAATCATCCTTCATTGCTATAATTAGAGCTTATAAACTACGCTCAACATTTTCACAAAAAGCATTCCCACGAGTCAAGAATCTTTAATCCTACGAACGTGGAATCCATCCAAGTCGTCATTTTAGCTATTTCTCTGCTATGGACTTATTCTTCAATCTTTAGAAGCCCACCATAGCTATCCAGCACAATATTTATATGTCCACACGCAAATACACATGAGCCCTAAAGAGCACGTTTAAAACAAAATCATTGCACAGGAGTGCCATCTTTTAGAATCAATATAAATCATTATAGCCAGCTGCCCTTTGTTTAGTAGTATATAGTATAGTAGAGAGCAAAAATTTTACATTCCTTACTTACTCGTAGCTCTCACAGAATCATCATCATAAAAACACAAGCTAAAATAAGGCCAGCTTAACGAAATCTTATAAAATGATTAAAAGATTATATGCACTAAAACGGAAGGATTCTACCTTGATTCCCATGAAATGATCATTAGCACCAGCAGCAACTGACGTTGCTTTTGCCGCAACGATCCTATAAAGTCTATAAAGTCACTCAACGGTCTCTATTATCATGCTATTTGGATTAGCCAACAGGGCACTAACGCTATTCTTCCTTCTAGGGTGTGTACAACAAAAGCCTTCATCTCAACTTCTACTAACCAGAACATGTCTCCTTCTTCTCTTTGTTCTCATCTCTGGCCTGACCACCAAAAGTCCGATTGGCTCTTTCTATTGGCTTCAAGCTCTGGCACCCTCCCCCACCCGCTGGACTTACAATAAACTCTGTGGGTACTCCGGTCTGAAGAATGCTCAGTGCGGTAAAAGTCACGCCGGAGTACCAATTTCACCTCAGGATAACTTTGGAAAGCTGTCGGCACAAAAGATATCGTCAAGGTTTGTTTCACGACGCAATCACTTCTACTATCTTCTGAAGTTCGCTTATGCATTCCACATTATCGCGCTCTTCATGAGTATAGTGGCCCTCATAATTGCATTAGTTGCTTTTCAGCTTTCAGCTCTACCGATAGTGGGGGCACTTTTCTTTGCGATTATCGCGTCGGCACTTATAACCGTGGCTGCAGTGCAGGTGAGAAACACCTATAAAAATGCAGGCCATGCCGCCAAATTGGGTGTCAAACTAATGGCTTTCACATGGACCGCGGTTGCACTTTTGTTTCTCGTTTTTTTGTCAGCGCTCGCAGGCATCATCTCTGGTCGCAAATCGAAACCAAACCCCAAAAATGACAAAGAAGTTCCAGAGTACAACAAAGAATCGCTGTCCGAAGCTTCTCAGCCGCAATTGCGTCTTATTGCTGTAAACCCGCCAATACAGTCCAGCATAAGCCGCAACCGGTACTCGCTTCGCGACCATCCTTCCTCTCGTGGGCTTTCTGGTCCCCCTGTCCCCCCTAAAGACCCCGATCAGCGCTATTCGTACCCGCAAACTCGGATCACGCAAAAGGATAGAGAGAAGCGCTACGTGAGATCGAGACCAACCTCGTACTATACAGACGCTATCATGCGAGACGCAGAGGCCAAAAGACGAGAAAGTGAGCGCAAACGCCAAGAAACAATGGCTCGGCTCATGACTGAGGAATCTGAAGGACTGAGTTTAAGCCATGTCAATCCGACCGGTAGAGGCCGCGTAGGGAGCCCGGTATCATCGGTCTCTGAGTCTCAAATGCACTTTGTATCTCCAGAGTCAGGTGGAGCCGAGTTGGTGCTTGGGAACAACAGACACGCGAACCTTGTGTATGCAAGACGATCCAAGCCGCCAATTTTGGTTTCTCCTAGAGATAGGGGAATTTATGAGGAGGTGAGAGATGTGCCGACCGTTAGGGAAAAGATATGATCTTAGAAGATTGTTCAATGTTTATTGTTAGGTTTAGTTTGTTCATAGTTATAAGGTTAATAGGAATCCGTGTAATAGTAGGTAATTAATGTATATTTCATTTTGTAAGAATTCTTTATTCGGGACATCAGTATGCGTAAACCTTGAAATAGGCATCAATACTTTTTGAGGCATATAGTATATAATTTACAAGTTTATAGGGTCTTCCGTGGCTCACAGATTCGTAGATGGGTGGGTGTCTGCATGTTATATAAGAATCAATACCTAATCTACTAAAAGCAACGTGAGACCAAATCGGGTGACAGGGTGCAGCTCCTCTATGAACTCTTCATTCCATTTTAGCTAAACGAGCGATTTTTTGATCGAGTAGCAGGATCATTCATTCAACTAAAGATTGGAGATGTATAGGTATATATTTGGTTTTGTGATTAGATATTCTGATCTTACCGAAGCCATTCTAAGGCAGTCAAACAGAGTTAACTAGTTACGATAATAAGGCCAGGATACACCATTAATATAGCACGAAACACTACACAAAATCCAATTTATCCATACAAAAATTAGATAATACCAGCACATATTCCCTACTTCCGATAAACAAATGTATTACTCAAGAAAGGCACCAAACGATTAGGCATGCCCACCCCACTTATAGAGCCCGCGTCTCTGAAAAAGCACAGCTTAACGTCTAAGCATTCCAATTTCGGACACGAAAGTTGCATGAACTCCACCAAACTATACGAAATACTGATGTCTTTAAGTACAGGCGCACTAAGCTCAAAAGAGGTGGCATAACACTCTCTGAGGAACAAGTATTTCAATTTAGGAGCGCTCAAAGATACATCTATCAGGTCCTCACAAATAGTTAAATGCTCTATAGACTCTGGGAGAAGCTCTATATCAGGGTTATTATTGTTGATTAAAGTTAGTCTCTTAACCTTACTGTGAAGCTTAGGAAGTGCTCTTATATATGTCAGTTCTATGTGCACTTCTTCTAGACAGATTAGCCCCTCAAAAGTGAGCTCTGTCATGTTTGGCCCACCCATTATCTCTATGCACCTGAGATTTTTCAAAGAAACGCTCAATACTCTCCCTGGATACCTGTGGAGAGTGAGTCTACGGAGATTATGCGAATTTTCGATCTCTAGGGTGCCTTCGTATATCGCTAACTCTTGTAGCTGCGGAAAGTGATCTAATTTGAACACTTGATCTTTTGGAGACCTTATATAAAGTTTTTTTAATGATTTAATATGAGGGATATCCATATAAACTACATTCAATTGCACTAATCCGACAGTTTCTGCCAAAAAAGAAGCTATATCTCCCGCAAGAGTTTCAAATCGCAAGGCCCGGATATGGTTCGTTACAAAACCCAAAACAGCTGCATAGTCAGATCCTATATAGTATGTGCAGTCTATAGTGCCAGATCTGGCGGCAGTGGAGTAGAAAAGCTTATTTTTACATCTCCAAGTATAGCTTTTCTCGGCTATGTAAATAGGCATCGAAGAATTGTTATAGATAGTGATATTTCTGAAAAGTATGGAGTATACAATACTCAGTGGGAGAATTTTGGCAGCAGAAATAACGTCCTCGATGTGTGCTTTTTGTAGTATTATAGCCACTATCTCAAGGGGAAGTTTTTGCTCCATTTTGGTGAGTTCTTTAGACTGTGTTATGTAGAGCGGTTATACCGGATTGGGTTTACTGGAGTCTAGGAGAAGATGGTGTATTATCATTGGCAAACTAAAATAAAAATCTAATGTGATAAGTAAGCGCTTGTATTTGCTTATATTAAATTATGTGATATTTTGCCGCATGTCAAACTGTTTGGTATATTTTGTACGTTTGAAGCTGTCTCTAAACTACAAGTATCTAGAGCAAAAAGTAAATTTTCCAAAATAAAGGCGAGATATCTCCATTCTCGCTATGCTTACATAGAAGTGTTTCTGCCTATCAAGATAGCCAACTCCCCCCTGCTCTGCACAATCTCTCCCCTCTTCACAACCCCTCCCACAACCCCCTCCATTCTTCTTACATCATTCTGTAACAAATTATTCCAGCCCACTGCCATCTCCCCGCCTTCTACGTCTACTCCCCCCTCTTCCATTCTTACCAATGGCCGCGCCCTCTTCTCTCTTTTCAATGCCCAATATTTACATACCAACTCACAAAACCCTCCTCCTACTCCCAATTCTTCCTCCAACACCCTCAAAAATTTCCGTGGCGCGCAAATGCCTTCCTCGCGCTCTCCAATATGCATGTCAAAGTACTTGCGGGCGCGCTCCATGCTGGCGCGCCCACCCTGTTCGCCGTGGCGCTCACAAAAAACCTCCCCCTGTTCAGCGCCTCGACGACGCATTTTCAAGCCACCGCGGCGCGCACATGTTACGTGGAACGCCGCTACACATACACCGTGGGCGCATTGAACGCAAGCACCGCCTCTCCGCTTACAAACGCCACAAACAAGGCTCCAGCGGCCTTTAGGGACGCGCTCGTAGCCATCCACAGGCTCCATATATGCTGCACTAGTGACGGCGGCCTCAGGAATCCAGAGCGCACACACCACGTGCGCCCATGCGCCGCACTGGGTGCGTTTGAAAGCGCCAGTGCGCAGGGGACAAAAAACACAACGAACGCCACGCTCACCAGAAGCACATTTGCGACACAACCAAGTGCCTTCGGGGATGAAGACCACCCCGTAGCATTCTTGGTGCACCGCCACATGACACCCATCACAGAAGACAATCATGTTGTGAGGCTTGTCTTCAGTTTTGAAACACACCGCACAGGGTTGGTCAGGCATCCCGATGCCATCGTCCAGCCCGTAGCGCGCAGCTAATTCAAAGTCTCGGGATCTGCTAGTGGGTGCGCACCGCATGTGCTGTGTGAGCACGTGCCACTGGTGCTCGAGGCTCGATATTGCTTGTTCAAACACGTCCTCCAGCACCGGCAGATGGCCTCTTGTTGTTCTTGCGCGATTCACAGTGGTAAGAAAGTGAGCGTCTTGTTCGTCCATGTCATATGATTGTGTTTTTCGTAGATCATCTATTTCCGTGTTTATGGATGCTTTGATGGATTTGTTCGTTTTTTTGAAAGCATTCGTGTTTGTTCTGTTTGTTTCGTTTGATCTATTTATTTGACTTGGTAGTGATTCATCTGTTTCTCTTATATATGTTTTCACTATAGGACCATGTATATTGAGAGTACCCGAAGGTGTATTTTTTAGGGTGGATGAGGTTTTTATGGGTTTTGTGACCTTTCCAGGAGACTTGGTAGCCTTTTTCAGTGTTTGTGATATTTCTAGCTTTTCTTGCTGGTCTGATTTTTCAGTAGATTCATTTTCAGTTATTTTGTTATCTTCGCTTTGATCATTTATCTGTTTATCCCCATTCACTTCATTGCCCTCACTTACGACCCCTATCAAACGAAAGCTCGCCTCTTTAAGCCCCTCTATTCTCTTGCCCTTTGGTTCGTCACCCAGTTCAGAAACTAAGAAAACTGAAAGAGGTGTTTTTGGGTCCAAATCGGGATAGAAGGTTCCATACTCAATCTCCTCACGTGGTTTTTCAAGGTCGTACTCGCGTGCGGCCTCAGGTAGGGGGTGGATCCGAGGACGACCTCTGCCTCTGCGGGGTGGCGTTTCCATATTTGGGTGGGTTTGTGTGTTCTGCCTGGAAACTAAACGTTTTTATCAGTTTTGGATATAATTATAGGGTCTTGCTTTGTTTGCATACGCGTAGTGATTTCTGGTTATTTATTTCGCGTAGGGTGACTTCCATGTAGCGAAGTGTAGTAACTTTATTGCCATAGTACTCGATAACACTGGCGATTCAAACACTTGAAATATGTGTTTTAACAAAGTTGTTTCTTCGGGCTCGCTAACTTCTGAAGTGTAGATAACTGAATATGTTTTATTGTTTATGTAATTTGTAAAGTGGCTCTTGTAACTTTTGTTTATCATATAGAGATTTCTCTACGAATACTATGTATTTCAATGTCTGCATGATGGAGGTCCAAAGCAATCTTCTTTTTTTCTTTCTAGTATTAGACTGCCTTATCCTTCTTTTGTGTATTTACATTAAGCACATACACTGTTGCTACAAATGACTACTGTACGATAGATACACTTTAATAAGACTTTTGAGTACTCCTTCGAAGAGAATTCGCATTGCAGTCACTCTGATAGGTCACTCTCGCTCCTATGAGTATACTTGACTCTGTTACAAGTGTGGAAAAAGTGGATATAGAACTTTCGATAGTGGTTGCTCTCACACTGGCTGCTCTGAGCGTGATAAATTTGAAGAGACTTAGAGTACACATCTTTTTTCTCTTAGAATTTTGTTATTTTTATAGCAAATGGTTGTAGTAAACTCAGTTATTTGCTTATATAATGGTAAGACTAAACTGAAAAAGCAAATTCGAAAAAACGCAATCTTTGGTTACTGTTACAGTATTTCTCAGATACAAATAAATGTTTGAGTAGGACCATGTATGACCTGGTGTGCTAATGAACGGACTTTCAGCTTTTTTAAAGTACAGCTAAGGGGAGAGACTGAGATCTAAAACAGAGCCACCTGTTTTAATGTTGTAACTGGATATTGCAAATTCTGTCCGACCTTCAATCTGTCTGCCTACCCTCTCGGAAATATCCAATTCAGAAACGTGAAAGGTGCATTGTTCCTATTCAAATTGATTTTTCCCTTGTGAACAAGTGTTCAAGAGCGTTTGTAGTTTCTATACTATCGTCACTCAAATCAATATTAACGACATTTCATAAATTATAATCTGCTTCGTTCGCTAATGAAGGAGGAAACTCGAGGTTGCAATTCGGGCTATCTTGCTGTGCAACTAAACACGACACTACAGAAAACCTACAATTTACAAAAGTCTATAATATAAGTTCATTACTCAATAACAAACAACAAACAAGAATGCAAACGTAATATGGTATAGTCCCGAAGTCGGGTATTTTATAGTCTATCTCTTCCCTACTGGCAGCACACTCACGCTACTCACACTGCTGCTAACGCTTCCTCCGAGCCTGCTTCTGACGTCTCCACTGATCACAGAATCAGCATCCGAAAAGTCCAGCTCTGAGCCTGGACTCCCGACCACATGACTCGCGTATCTCGTTGGAGTCTTTGGTTCATCCTTTGCGCAGGCTTCTTCGTGGAGCGCCATGATGTGTGAGATGGCTGCCTTGTGAACACGCAGGATGGCTTCGCCAGAGTCCTTTTCTGACGAGTACAGGGTGAGCACTGTCTGAGTGCAGTTAGCTACGGCAAGTAAGAGCCGGTTGGCGAGCGCCATGTTAAACTCGCCACCGGGTAGCCGGTCATCACGAGCAAGCACTCTCGGGAGAGAGCCGGCTGCAATGCCGAGGAAGGTGGAATCATTAAGCACAAGCGTGACCAGGATTTTTTTGATGACGTGCGCAATCTCCTGAGGATGTACCAGCACAAGATCAAGCAGATAAAGCAGGGTGTCGACCAAGAAGGCTTTGATGGCCGCAATCTTACGGTCGTCGGCCAAGTCTGCTGTCTCCAGAATCTGGAAATCACTCAAGTTGAAGCACCAGTTATAAACAGAAGCATCACACACCTCCCACGCCAAAGTATCGAGAATGTGGCGCTCCATCTGGATGAACATGCCTTCGTCATATCCGCACGAAGGGCCGCAAAGCTGTACCAACTCGCTGAGCCGAGGAATCCGCAGCCGGGCAGTTGGACCTACAAAGCGGCCACCAGGTGGCACCAGCAGCAGGTTGATCACGTGGTTGCAGCCACCGGAGGTCTTTGCTGCGAGCCAGAGACAGGTGCCGGCCACAAGCTGGGCCTGGTCGCGAAGAACCACACGCTTCAGGCAATACCGATCCATGAGACGAGCCGCTTTATAGAAGATCCCGCCGGCAACCTTGGTGCGCTTGGCAACTTTGAAAAGAAAGTCGAGAAGAGGACCTCTGAGAGCAGTCTTGAGCTCCGGCTGTTGCTGGATGAGGCCAACGTCGGGAAGGGCGGCCTGAGCCGAGGCGTACATCAGAGCCAGAAGCTCTGCCTGATACTCCCTGATAGAGTCAGAGTGAGCTGCAAGCTCCAGTGTCGAGAGTTCAAGAGGATACGGTATAGCGGTGGCTTTTATCATGATGAGGGCAAAATTTGAGGATTTTCGGGTGGACGTGGTTTTCGTAGTTCTTGATGCTTATTTGTAAAAACGTGGTACTAAAATCTTTTCTCCGGACGGGGGTTGGATGAAGTTTTAGTTAGGGTTTTTTTGGAGGCCCTTTTGCACCTATTCTATGTATTAATGAGGGTCTGACACAGGAGGTGACCTGAACTGCGATGTGCTTTAGTATTTAAATACAAAATAGGGGCGCTTTTTTTGGGAAGTTTTGGATCGGTGGATGTGAGACGAGCGTGCAGGGGGCTGCATAAGCTGCAATAGGATGTTCTAGCTCGATATTTACGACAAGATGTTAAGGGTCTAGTTACGTATATCCTCTATTATGATTTTGTATAAATCCATATAAATATACCTTTAATTTGTTGGTTTATGAGAAAGGGTGGCATGATTAGAGCTTGGTGGCCTGGTTCCCTCATGCACCCCCATGCATAACGGCGTCCCGCTAGCGTCCCGTGGGACTAATGTCCCGCGTCCCGCCCCCAAGCGTCCCACGTTCATCACACCATGCTCTAGTGCAACAGACTAAAATAGGATATAACAAGTGTTTACTGAAGGGGAATGGGGCATATAACAAAACATGACCAAAATGATATCTGTGAGCGTTCATCGTATATACGGCGAACTGATCCCTGGCCATTGTGGTTGACATAACAGATCTGCTGAAGATCGGTTTTCCTAATGGGGCTGGTGACAGATTTGCACGTCCCGAATCGGTAGGGGGCTTTTCCCGATTAGGCTTGCTCAAGGACTCGTCCATAGCACCTTTCTGCTTTAGGATTTTTGCAAATTTTAGTTCAGAATCATACTAGAATAGCTTTTATACAAAATTTTCTTTTCCCCTGTTTTTATCGAATTGGTTTAGAGATATTTGCGTCTCTTTGATTATGTCTTATCACCTGCATATAAAAGGCCGGGTTACCTCCCAGATCAGGAAAACGGTTCTCGACCCTGCCACGATCTACATAATATAGATTAATTGCAATTAGCTTATCGAGGCTCGAGGGGCTATTATATGCTACTAACTCCTCGTATACATGCACGTATACCACCATAGATGTGGGTCAAATTTGTTCATCTGTAGATATAAAGCACTAAAATAACCAAAATCATTGCATGTGACAAGCAGATATGAATGACTGCGTCACATTCAACACTTACGCTAGACAATTTTATATTGATACTTTATGTACACACGTCGCACCGTATATTTACGATGGCTTAAATTAGTGATATGGCATAATTAGTTATATTTGTGTACAATTGTGTGATTATTTCTCCCATTCTGGCTACAGGATAGCGGAAGGGTACACCGTTAATTGGACGGGTGCAGGTAGCAAAAGCGTGTACAGGGCCCAGACCGGAATGTAGTGTTTGTACAGTATGTTCTGAGACCAGTACCTGGCTCGATCTGGAGTTATCATTGTGGAGGTTATGTGGAAACCATTTCGGTCCTAAACCAGCCTATCAAAAAGATCGTCCGAGGTACCTACATTCTACCGCAGCTTCAAATTATCACAATATATGGTAAATGTATGTTTGAATCGAAATTATATATCTTTAGCCACTCTTGAGGTTTTGTTCCCTATTTTCTCTGGAAAACTTTTGAGTTTTCAATCATGTGTAGTCCATTCATATACACATCCGATCATCGCCTTAACAACAGTTGTCAAGTGAGACCTTGCGGCTCATTAGCATAAGCGTGGGACGCCTGGGCCAGTGAGACAGCTTTGACATCCCTGTCGTAATTCTGTTGGAGCAACAATACCGTTTGGGCAAATTATCCGTTGCTTGATGGCACATGTGGGCATAGCTAGCTATAGCTAGGGTCGAGTTTTGTGGACCGCCGTTGCCCATTCTTTCCTATTTAGTCAGTGATGTGAATGCATTAAAGAAAGTTTTCTAGTTTAGGCATACCCTAAATATTCAAAAATTGAAGGGGCGTGCTCAGGTATTTAAGTTTTACCAGGGTATGCTTCAGGCAGTTGCGGCTGAAGGTCTGGAACACCTGTAGATAAAGTGAATGGATTCGCTTGAGGAGCTCCTATGGATGATATTGAGTGGGCCTTTATGGACTGTTAGCGATCCTCAGAAATAATGACCACATTACAGGCTCAACAGGGATAAAGGAATCCGATCTATCTGCATTGCAGATAGGATAGGATTTGTCTGTTTATGGAGCTAGAAAAAGAAAAATTGATCAGTCAATCTTCGATATATCAGTACATTCAGGGTATAATATCTAAGGCACGAGATAAGAGCCTTACGGAGTACTTATTTCCACACTCTTTTGAAGTTTCCAGGGTTCATGAAAGGATTCAATGCCCCTTTGGCTTTTCTCATAGTTTTATATTATTGTGTGAAATATTTTACGTCAAAAAATATCTGAATTTTTATATGTGATTTTGGACTAATAGGAATTCTGTGAATCGATGAGGGGAGCTTGTTTAGTTCAATGCTTTGATGCTTAAGCTCTGTGGTTAACTTTCAACGATTTTGCTCAATACCAGAGTTCTCAGGACTGTTGAGGCTATTGTAGACATATGTGAAAGTAATTTATTGTTTTCTTGAAAGTACTCCTATACCTTCTTTTTAGAAATCTCTATAGTTGAATTTATATTTAAGATCAATTTTTGAATGGTTTATCATGTTTCCAAAAACATCTGAATCATATTTTAGGATGTAGTTCAAATTTGTCCTCCTTTCACAGTATTTAAAAAATTACGAAAACAGAAAGATAACCATTTTCAAAATATACTTGACACTAGATTTCTAGGTTATATATAACATCTAAAAGCATCTTTAGAGATCTGTGAGACCAACCCGCTTATTCCAGGGCTTCAAAATCCTTGAGATAGAAGGAAAAGTAGTAGCTGAGGCAAGAGAAATTTAGGGATTTTTTTTGAGTAGTTTTGAAGCGAGCTGTCGAAAAATTACACCATTACTTAAAAAATGGCTATTTCAATAAAACAGGATTCTGTGAGGTACTAAATACTGTGAGAAATAAAATACTGTAAGTAGGAAAGCGAATACTGTGAAACAGAAAAATTCAATTGGAAACTGACGGGCGTGTGGCGCAGTTGGTAGCGCGCTCCCTTCGCATGGGAGAGGTCTTGGGTTCAATTCCCAACTCGTCCATTTTTTTATTTTTGCTTTTTTCACTTTATCCGAGTGAGTCGTTGCTATATCGGAGAGTTAGTTGAGTGAACTGTTCTTCTGAATGAATTACAATGGAACTCTTTTAGAGTTCAAAATGCTTTTAACAAATAAACGCTTGAGAAACCAAATCAACGAACGAATAAATTACAGCAACAAACTTCCAAATACTGAAATTCTTTCAAAGGAACCTCTTAATAGTATATATAATATATGTGATTCAATTGAAGAGATCTTACATATTATATAGGGTACCATACAAAACTAATACTTACAGAGATAGAATCAAATACATGACAGATCAGAAAATCAACTTGATCAAAAGAAGCAAGACAAAATAATTACAAGTCAATAATTCCTCCCTTTAAACCCTCCTCAACTGACGTTTTCATTACATTGAATTCTGACCCCCACTAGATCACGAATGATTATGAGCCCGTGGTGGCAAAGTCATCGTGAGATCATCGCAATCAGTCAAGTATCTAAACACCATGCCGCCTACTATGCGCCAACTTGCGGCGCTAGCACGGCGAGCGTTTGCAAACGTCAACCGATCGCTTTCCGGGCGCCCTACGCTTTTCCCGCCCTTTCACGCCCCACTCACTCCAAGAAGAGTGCCTATTAGAGTTCCTGTGCAGAGAAACCGTCTTGCGCCATACTCTCAACTTTTGAGACCTAGTATCGCGCGCAATGCTAATGCTGTGCACACCGTGCGCTACCAACCGGTAGGTTTAACTCGTAATTATCTGAACGCTGCTCGTGATGCGGTTCAGAACATTACGATTTTCGCTCGTGCTGCTCTTGCTGAGAGTTCCAAAAAGAGATTCGCTCATCGTGATGCTCACCATGTACTTGGCCTTCTTCTGCGCGATGCAACTAGTGGATGCACCGTTACCTTCCGTGTTGCCGGTTTTGAGCGCGCACAAGTGAGCTTTTTGGATCGCGACTTCCTTGGTGATTTGAAAGAAGAATTAGAGCGTGCTGCGCATGATGCGGAGCGTGCTATCTCTGATATCGAGGCATTAGAGCGCGCTTTTGGAAGTTTGCCAGTGCGTGTGACCAGAGAGGGTAAGTGGACGGTGTTCCGCGTTGTCTTCGTGGAAAGAAGCCGCTGGGAAGTTGAAGAGTTTATGGTTGCTGCTGGAATTAAGGGGGGATCAGTTGAAGAGTGGGATGAAGGAGGGGGACGGGGAAGAGGGGTGTTTACTGAATCCGAGAGAATTAGATCTACTAACTCCAGAACTAGTAGTCCAGGTGATCTGTATGAATTGTCTGAAGGGTTAACTGATTACCAATCAGATCTGATTCGATTTTCGGAGTATTTCACCTCGACTCCGCCTGAATTGAGTGAGGGGAGCGAAAGTGAGAGCAGGGGGGAGTACTATCCTATTTTGTCCGAGGGGCTGGGGTCATTGCGGTTCATTCTGGATGCTGTTGTTGTTTAACTTGCACGAACTTTTTCACAGACTGATTCGTCAACTGATAACCGCAACACTGGATGTCGAACCGGGAGTTTTACTTGGGTAGTTCAGCTTGCGCAGTCAAGCTCGAGTTATTGGATGCCTGAAGCAATTTTATCGATGGTTGCAGCTATGTTGGAGCCTTCACAGCTATTGCCAACTGTATAGAATTCCTAATACTTCTGACTCAACTGATGTGATTGCTTCATCTGTATACACAGACACTGATTTTTATATGTTTTTAAGGAAATACGTTTGAGAATGTTATTGTAAACGATTACGTGGGCATAGGTATACACTTACATGATTACAAAAGAGGAGTTCCCATGTCTTATAAGTCACAAGTATGCTTAAATGAATGAAACTTCTTATTTGAATGCGTCTTATTCAATAGAGAAGTCTGGGCCCTATCTATACTGTTCTTAAAGGTAAGCTGCTATGAAGTGTGTTCACAGAGTAGTAATTTATTGCTATAGACAAGCTAGACACTGCCCTGTCCCAAACAATGCATTAAGACAGTTGACATGTGTCAAGCCTTGCATAGACTTTTAAAAGTATATTCGTTATAAAGGTGTTGCGCTTAGGTATAAGGGTATTCTCTAAGTGAAAATAAAAGAAGAATGCGTAAATAAATGAGTATGTTTTGGTACTCATTTAAATTGGATTTACTGGTTGAATAAACAATTGGTTGAGTTAGTACATTCAAATTAGCTGTGAAGGTGAAGTAGGGCTATCTATCTTCTTTGGCGGTAAAATTTGTCCAGTTCGAATTCTCGCTCATTGTTTTTCCGGTAGAGACTTCGCCACCTAACACATTACGAAAAACTCTTCAAATGATCAAACAGATGTTCTCTTCGATACCTAAGCAAAAGAAACACACAAGCTAAATCCAGTCTATTTCTTTTAATTTCATATATTCAACATCACCCAAAAATTTGGCTTATGCTTGCTAGTTTGATCTGATTCCCGTCGAAGGCAACGATTAAAGCTTTTGAGATCTTGCAATTAATGTAGGTCCAATCCAGCAATTTCATGATCAACGGGGTGTTTTTACCCAAACCAGACAACATCTAGATTTATACCTATATAGGCCTCCGAATCGTCATACCAGGTCTATCAGTAAGTAGGCGGTGCTGTATTTGTCCGCCAAGAACTCGAATTGCCGAGGGTGTGAATAGGATCAAGATTATCGAAAAGGTTTACAAAAAGAAGGTTTAATGAGAGTAGCCTCCAGTACTAGAATACAGATATCCCTGAAATGATGCGAATATATAGATGAACTATAAAGTATTCAAAATGTTTATACGAGCCAGAAAAAATCGCAGAGTGTGCACTTTTTTGCAAATGCGGCCCTGCATAGACGCAGGCACTGGAAAAGCTCCCACGAACGATTTTCCCTCTATAAAAGCAGAAAGGTTCCAACTAAATCCAAAAATACTATTCTGGCAATCAAAATGATCACTTCTTTTTTCTATCTTCTCGCTCTTTCAAGCGCTGTCTCTACCCCAAGAAAAGAGCTCCATGACTTGGCCGAAGAGATGAACATGCCGCGTTCTCTTTTGGACCTGGTTTTTTCGGTCCAGAAGCGTGATGATGCGACCACGGACTGTCATGCTCTCTGTGGTTACATGATTCTTGCGGCCGAGGGGTGCTCCACCAGCGGAACTTACAATACAGACTGCTATTGCACGTCCGGTAACTGGTCATCCAACTACGCGGGGTGCATGGACTGTGGCTGGTGTTTGTGGGAGTACTATCTGCCATACTTGGAGACTCCTTTGGCTTCGTGTGGCGAGCTGACTACTCCAACTGGAACTACTTGTAGTCCTACCAGCACCGCCTGAGCGAGGAATGAGGGAGCTCCAAACTATAGTATTTTTATGTCCTTAGCTGATATTAATGATACATTTTACTTTTTTTTGGGCTTGTAGAGAATGAGGTCAGAGAATACAGTGTTTATATCTTTATTATGTTTTTATTACTCATTCATGATTCTTGAACTGGGGCTGGAATGACTTTACTGCTATTAAAAGCTAAATTGATATGCCGTAATAGAGATTTATGACTGCTCCATCCTGAATGAGCCATTCGACCAATTAGGCTAGTGCACTGTAAAATTAGTGAAAAAAATACACTTGTCAATTGTTTTTAAAATTAAAAGAAAAAATATCAAGGTAAAACTTCAAAAAATCGAGTTTATCGATCTAGCAATATTTTTAGCTCCGTAATCTGCGTCTCATAGATAAGTTCCAGTGCGCTTAGACCGCGCTCTTGGCGGGCCATCAAACCTCGGAGTTGAGCTTTACCAGACACGATAAGATAAAAGAAGTGAATAAGTGATACAATTATTAAAGCAAGTGACAGTCTTGGGCTGTTAAATGATGATTATGACTACTGAAAACTAGGTCAACATCCCGATATCTATCTTTAATAGTATAGTGCTGAAAATAAACGATTGCATCCGGCTGATCGAGATCTCCATTACCTTTCGAGACTCATGAAAGCATGCATATCTTATTTGAGAAATCTCCTGACATTGTGTCACTTTGAAACAAGTAGCCTAGGCTATCAATGGAGTAACGCACGAGTTAACGGATAGATCTGTGCTTATATGCAGTTGCTAGTTCACCAACAAATCATCCACAAAAAAGGACAATTAAAGCCTGTTTAGTTCGATTTTGCCCCTTATGGTAAACTTATAGCTTTTCACCCTGCATATAACCTCAAATTTGAAACACTAGTAAAATATTTCGCATACACTGAAGCATATGTTCACTCATACGATTATTAGAATACCATTTTATTTTCTGTAAAATTGTGTTGTATATAATATAGCCGATAATTATACTCAAGTAACTGGGTAAAGAATATAGCTGTCATCCAAATCGGGAATTCACACCCGTCCCGAATAGGCATCAGTCTGCTAGATTGGGCAATCGGTGGAAAACTCTACCTTAAAGTGTTCGACAATCAGCAATTCAATACTGACTGTATAATTGTATATTCAAAGAACAGACAACTGGCCTCTCGAAACTACCACATAGTGACCACCGGTGATGTATACAGTATATCTGGAATTGGATTTTTTACAATCTGTATGCAGAGTCAAGTTGAGCTAATTCACTAGCACGATTGGCATGAACTGAGATCGGAATTTTTATTCAGGTTTAGCAGTGAATCTTATGAGAAAAATTCATTTGAATGAGGATTCATAAAAATGAGACATACCAATTGAAGATCGTAATTCGTATTAGCTAGCAATCAATGACAAAGATTCGCGTATATACTATAAACTACAAGCTAAACTAAGGGTCCAGACTAGTTGTATATCATTTTGAGCTTCTACAGAAAAGTCATAACATCACGTCGTGATTAATCATCTATAAACTAACGCATCTACAAAAGAGCCAACAAAGCTGGAATGGCAACCAAAGCCCCGGCAATCTGGTTCACACCGGCACCGGCAGCAGAGGAAGAAGTGCTGTTGCCGGCGGCGGCGGCGGCGGCGCTAGAAGAGCCAGAAGAAGAAGCAGCTGTGGAAGAGGCAGCAGAAGAGGCAGTAGAAGAAGAGCCAGAAGCAGAGGCGGTAGAAGAAACAGAAGAGGAACCGGAAGCAGAGCCAGAAGAAGCACCTGTAGAGGAGGCGGCGGTGACGGTACCAGCGGCAGCCAACTCAGACTCAAGTCTGGTGTAACCTGGGTAACCAGTGATGAAAGAAGAGAAAGCAGCCTCAGGGAAGTTGCTAGTCAAAGACGAGTAGTCAGTGGCTGTCTCGTACTGCTGAGCAAGGGCCAACAAGGTGGCAGCGTTGGCGGTTGGGTTGGCCTCGAAGTAAGAGAGGTAGTCGGCCGAGTTGGCAGAAATGTCCAGCATGATGACACTGATCTGAGCAGCGTCGATGGCGGCACAGGCGCCAATGAGAGCAGAAAGAGCAAGAGAGAACTGCATTTTTGAGGGAAAAGAAGTTTTTGTGGAGATTTTAGGCGGTTGGGCGGCTTATATAGACCCATCTGCAGACGCATGCAGAGCCTACATACATACATAGGAGAGAGAGGGGACGGGAGGGGTTGTTAGCCGTGAGGGGGGGGATATTTGACGTGCGATGATCGTACTTGGTTGGCCAGACCAAGCGGAAGTGAGGAACCTTCCCGGGGAGATTTTGGGCATTATTCAATAGTCTCATTTTGGCTGCATTTGTCATGAACTAAACACGTTGAGCTAGCAGTAGCTAGCTAGCTGCTAGCTAGTTTAAGTAGGGAGAGCTCATAATTGGCTAGATGAGTACTTTGGGTTGACGTTAATTGTGGCTCTAGATAACATGTCTATGTAGTTATTCTGTAGTTGTGAATGAGGTGCTCATGCACCATTGTTTCAAATTTGTCTTTATAAAGATTACCGAGGTGAATTCTCAATACTCGATGGAGCTGAATTGTGTCGGGACCGTCCATTGGCTAAACCGTCAGACCCATTTTACTGGTTTGTTGGGTTTTCAACGGTGAACCCTGCGCGAACGCCGTGCAGAACTTTCGTACAGCTAGACATAAGTGTGGAAAACGTTGACAGCAACTCACGATAATATATACATCTAACTTTTACTAGCTCCAATTCGTCGATATCACATAATTCGTCAGCTCCTAAAATCTCTTTTACGCCTGGAAGGGGCAATTGACTTATCCATTAACCCAATGGGGACACCAAAGTACTGGAATTGGCAGGCCATCCGGTTAGGTAGTATGACATTAGCTATTTACGAACCAGCTCCTATATGGAAGGCGAGCTAACTAAGTAGAAGGCTTATTTTCGATTTGTGGTTAAAAACGGCTGGTCATTGAAGCAATGTTAGGTTCCGTAGTAATTAGTGAGGTTGCTTTGGCATAAAACTGGAAGAACGTATAGTGTAAATTGCTTTTCGATATACTATTTAATATAATAACGATACAGTGTAAGTTTTTTGGTAAAATACAGTAATAAAAATGTCTCTACTTGTTAACATTTACTTATTTTTAATGCCGCTCACAACAATTTTGCTGACCCGCTGCCTTGGATGTCATGCAAGGGGCACATCAATGAAAAGTTTTCTAAGCGGGGTGAAAACACGGATCCTCCTGTAATTATCCGAGGACACAAACTATAATTGGTCTTTGTTTATAAATATTGTTTTGGTGATACTTTATACTGAGGCTTCATGCGTGCCCTTAACTTCTAATGTACATGTCTATACTCACCGCTTTTAACTACAGATCCTCTAATTTCAGTGTGTCAAGGAATCGGATTTCCAAATTGAGCTGATGCTTCTTCTCTATAGTTGGGGTGCGGCATTCTGCCTTACCACAGAGCTAGCTTTTTAGCTATAGCTTGAGTACTGATATAGCAGATGATCTCATTGACATCCGTCTATTATTCATACCTATGACATGAATGTAATTGAATTGTTCCGGTTTACCCAGCTTTGTTTGATGTGGGGGTCATTATTGTGCCAAGTGGGGTTGGGTGTTCTCGTAAATCACTTATGGAGTTAGCACACAATGTGTATATAACATTGATATGCGTTAAATAAATACCATACAAAGATTACAGTTTTAGTACTGATATTTGAGAATAGTTTGATCTAATATGTTTTGTTTGATATGCAAGAGTATATTATATCACTTCCATATAAGGTATACCCAATGTCAATCAATGAACTATTTCAGCTTACAAACCATTCAAAACGAAGTTAAGAGCCAACCTTCCTATCAATTGAACTAAGAAGTTGATAAATTAGATACGTCTAAGCATAGAAGGAGTCATATGGAGAGTACAATATAGGGGAACAAAACTTCGAGGATTATAAAAAAGAGGAGTATAATATAAGATAATATAATATAAGAGAATCACAGCGGCTGTTTCCATTCAAGTATGAACTGTCTAACTGTAAACTTAAGGTTTGGGTGTAAACCACTCAGTGATCAACATTAAGTTGTCAGAATCAGACCTTTCGCAAACAAAAGTTAATAATCTCATCCCCGATAGTCCCAGAAATGCTTCATTCCTTTGTCATCGGCAAAAGTTTCGTCAGAAATTAGAGTATCAGCCCCAGTCTCAGTTCCATCCGCTAATTGTGACTGACTGCAGGTACTTTCACTTGATTCTATACTAGCCAAGAACTCTTCCGCATCAAAAGAATGATGTGTTCTACCCATTTCAAGGAGGGATGTGTCGTTCTGGACTGGGTTCCACTGTTCCTCAAGACTTGGGAATTGGTTGCCTATAGGTTCGTTTGTCGTACTGAGAAAGTCAAAATTTCTTCCAATGTCTACTTGATTTGGAGATAGAGTATCATCTTCAAAAAAGTCTGAGAAAGATTCATCTTTTGGTCCCTCGGCCTCAGGCTGGTTAACCATTTCTGCTCTCTCGCATTTTCTAAACCCTTCTTCAGAAATTAAGCGTGGCCGGTGATCGAATTTGAGGGTGGAAGTATAAGTGTGTGTCTCTAGTGGCTCTCTTATGGCAACGCACTTCTTGAGAGGCACAAAATTGTCAAAGTCGTAAATTTCACTAGTTTGAAGCATATTTCGTAAGCGAAGTGCTTCATCGGTGAGACGCAAGTACTCGTCCGTGAGATACTGATATCTTTCTCCTGTTTTGTAATAATGATGAGGAGTGATAACTTTAGTCGACCTTGGGAGGAGAGATTCACATAAAATCACATTTGGATCTGAAGTCTTGTAAACCTTGACGCGTAGATCATGAGAACCCTTTATGTTTATGTGGATCTGTTTCTTGATTACAAAAAGTAAAACGAAGCTGCCATCACCGCACTTGAAGTATTTCCCAGTGGTCGTAGGCTGTCCTTGGATTTCAACGTCGGGGTCTATACAACTGATCTCCATGGTGTATTCAACATTAGGCTCTTTGCATTTAGCGCCGACAACAAGAGGTTTCTGCAATTTGTGATTACATTCCTGCATGGGACGATTTAGGACTCCCACTGTCGGATACAGAAGGAATTCAAGAATCCCTATTGGTGATTCTGAATATGGTAGGGTCGTCATTATTGAAATGTCTTCGAGAAGCGATGTGTTAACGCGAGGTGGGAGATGTCCCACTTATATACTTACTGACTAATGTCTCATAAGTTCATGGGGATCACATGCTACCACGGATAGTCCCACTGATAGTTTCGGCGTTCAAGTCAACACCCAGAGAACTATGGGTTAGAAACATTTGCATGCATATGAAATAAAAGTGCGCTTATTACTGCGTTTGAACAGGTCTCATGGGCTGTACTTATCAGCTTACGTTTTATCTGCTTCATTGAATTTATCGAGACTTTTTTTTTTGCGTTCTTCAAGCTCAAAAGATGGCATATATAGGCCCTTTGGCAAGCTGTAGTACGGATCATTCATTTTACGCGTTCACCGAAATGCAAATAGTGTCTCAGTTTGAACTTTTATTGATTATATTCGATGGTTGTGAAAAAAGAGATTTTGCCTTTTTTATGATAGAAATCACTGCATTTCAGGTAACTTGACTGTGATGTACCTAAACTGAATCACTAAACAACTATTAGCACGCGAAAAGGGTGAGATCCATTTTTTTAGCGCTTTTTTGCCTCGAACATAAATGATCAAGTAATTGCACATGTGAGACAGTCTAAAGAAATATCGAGGATATGGATAGATGGGTTAGATTCAGTCCCAGAAATATTTGGTATTATTGTATGTGATATCTATGCTTCTTTGATAGAATGTGCTACTCTGTTTTAAGCTAAATAGGTCTGGACCTTTTACCTATGAGCACTCGAGTTGAACATTATTTCTACAGTCATCTTATACGTTATTTCCGAATCACGTAAAATATTTTGACAGATCTACTTATTGAAACCGTATTTACTGTGAAAAATACTTTGATATGCTCGTTATTTTTGCCTAAATTTATACTAAACTCAGGGCGTTTAAAGTAAATTTACCTCTTAGATACACTTTTAAAGCATAAGAGTGACTAGAATTTTGTCAATATACATACCATTCAAGTGATTTCATCCTCACATTTCACTCGCTCCGTACTATTAGACAGATGCATTTATCCAGGTTTCTCACAAAGATCAAAATAGATATTCAATATGAAACAGATGCTTTGGTGTATACAGATCAAATTCGGAAAGTGGAAATGCCCAGACTTGGACTAAGATAGCTCCAAAAGACAAGACTCTGCACGCGTACCAAAATAGAACATCCTCTATACACTCGTATAAAGGTTGTATACGAGTTTGAAACATTAGCTACACATACAACGGTATCAGAATGTACACACCTGCTCGTAAAAAAGCCTACCCTTGATTCGGACTCGCATTATGACAGGGTGCCTTTGGTCGATCTACAGGCCTAACTCTCAATAACTCGAGCAAATTATTATCGTTTATCTCGATACGTGTGTATTCTTTAGCCTTGGAAACCTTTTTACTATCATATTTATTTACAGACATTTATAAATCAAACGCGTACACGCCTCTCTCGCTCATATGCCTCGCGTGTTGGTAAACTCACCGATTTTGCCTACATTTGGAGCCACAAATAACAGGCCCCCACACGCTCAAAAAAAACGTGAAAAAAAGGAAATCAACTAAATAAGATCGTATAATATAGTATAACTACTCATATAGCTTATATTCTCATTATTGAGCATTTCACACGACCCAAAGTTTCTACCCGTCCCAAATGGGACATGCATATGCGTCGCGAACCGCGACGTAAATAAATGCAGAATAGAATATATAAACACCGATTGATCAGCGACTTTAGGCCAGTCTACTCTCTACGCAGCTGTTCAACCCAAGAATATGTCGATTGAAAACGCCCAGGCCCAGAAGCTTAAGATGCGTCTCCAGTTGGCTTACTACAAGCTTAGAACCAACCAAGCTAGCACGCCGTTGGCTCTGTTGGACACGCTTTCGAGTAGAATCGCTAGCTCTAGGTCTGACGCGAAACCTAGACAGAGCGTGACTCTTCTGGAGTTTGGTAATCTGTATTTTGAGAAGCCTAAGAAGATTACTGGAGTGCATAGAGTGGTCAAAGACGGCAGAAGAGAGGATGCGGTAGTGCGGGACGCTATCAGAAGCTTGGGAGGTGTGGAGAGGGGCCAGATGAATGCTGCGCAGATGTTGTTGGAGATGGCAAGTGAGCCTAGAACTTCTGTAAGTGAAACTATAGTGAGCGAGACTTTGACGAGTGAAGGAAGCTGAATATTGAGGCGAGAAGCTGTGATATCGTTTATTAGCTCATTGTCTATAAGACAGTCCAAAAAGTACTCATCAGTACATTAGAAGTGTTTCTTCAGTAGTGTTTCACTGGTACAAGTCTGAGCTCGAGTTTAGACAAGCAGGAGTCTACGAACTGGACGTTCGTCACCCTGTTGAGTGGAACCGCCTTTGAAGAAATATATACTCGAGCATTATTCTGATCTGGGCTGTTATAAGCTCGCTAGATCACCTATATTATAAAAGCTATAGCTTGCTATAACCATAGCTAAGCCAATACTAAAATTACTAATCGCATTAGCATGCTTTATGTGCTTATAGATATCCATTTGTGGTGTAGCGTGAGATTAAAACCATCAAACATTTTGAAATATCAGCCCCCAGCAGACAATCGAGAGGTCATTTCTCATCAAGAGCTGGTATCTATAGCTCGAGTCTCAATACTGCGGAAGACAAAACTATATCCAAGGAGATCACGTTTCACCCTTTCAACCACACCACTTGTACGTGAACTGCTGCAACTAAACTGTTGATAACATGCTTTACATAAGATCGGTAGAAAATACGCTTAGAGCTCTTTTTCAGGAAAGCAATAGCTAGAGAGAGAAAAAACAGTACATCTATAAAGGTTTGGTGTACCGACTTCCTCGTTATCTCAAGCTCAGAGAAAATAGATTGACGGGAGGAAGTATTGAAAGAAGTTCAGGGGGAGGAGGCTCTTTGCAAAGTTGTAAAGTAGTGCATTTCCAATAACTGACTATCAAACAACGTTCAATACTTACCTCTATTGATCTACACTCTTGATTTGACATTTTTATTCAATTTCCTAGTTAATCCTTGGATTCTTTTCTTGTATTACTGATTCACTTCTCTTCGTTCTCTTCGCTCGCTTCGTTCACAAAGAAGCTCATGAGGAAAAGTAGCTAGCAAACTTCTCTTCCCCCTCCTTCAAGCTTGCCCCCACAACCTCCAACCACTTCTTCAAAGCTGGGGCGGTGTCAAATCCCTTGTCAGTGTAAAACTCATACTTTTTAGCAAAAGGATAGAAAAGCACATCCACAAAAGTTAACTTGTTTCCCACAAAAAACCCGCTTGTCTCGGATAAGTGCTTCTCAATACAATCCCACGCAGCCACTGATTTAGCCAATGCTGCGTTACAATGCTCACCACTTTGCTTTGTGATCTTGTTCATAAACACTCTGCTAACAGTAGGGGCCAAACTCAGAACACTGAAGAAGAGCCAGTAGAGCTGCTCGGCATATTCCGCATCTTCAGAGGTGTATGAGTATTTGTGATCTTTATCAAACTTATCCACCAAGAACTCGAAAATAGCACCAGACTCACCCAAATTGAGGGTTTTACCATGGTCTGTGTATGTGATAGCTGGACTGAGGCCAGCAGGGTTGATCTTGAGAAACTCAGGGCTCTTGAGGTCCCCTTTCGTGAAGTCCAAGGCGTGAAATTTGTATGGGATATGGAGAAGCTCAGCGAAAAGCACCACTTTTTCACCGTTTGGTGATTGAATAGCATAGATTTCAGTAGTCATTTTTGAGTGTCTGGCGCAGAATTGTTGGTATGGGGTTCCTGGGGATCGGCCCTTTATATACAATTTATGCAACTTGGCTGAGTACTTAAATGAGAAATTCAATGCTTTTACATGTCATGTAGCCATATAGATAGTTATACGGAATAAGTAATATTGTTTCTTTAACCGGCGATCATACAGATGATTGCATAGACGAATTAGATATTAGAGTATCTTTTCTGCTCGTTATAGCCCAATTTTTCAGTAGTTGAGTATGCCTGCAGTGTACTTTTCAGTATGCAATAGCTTACAATAAACAGACGTGCCAAAAAAACTATTTGGGAGATGATAATATTAGTGATTATCCTTTCCATATCATGGCAAACAGATCTTTAGTACACTAAGAATATATAATTTCACCCCCCCTTTTGAACGCTCCAAAGATAAGTTTTTCGAAAGATGAGTAAGCACCACACAGAATATTAATAATGCTAATATCTCAAGTCTGATTGCCGAGCTGTGTAGCTACATATATGCTACATATTTGTTCGATCGGTAGATTGAGGTGAACTTGTGATACTGGCTTCTAATTACGCAGACCGCCCTGTCATAAGAGTCATCACTTGTCTTCCTATACACTGTGAATAATAGAAACCTTGGTCAGTGTATATGATATAGATAAGGCCGTAGTACATACATAATTGAGACAGCTTTAAAAATGACTAAGAGTGACGTAGTCTGAGTAAGCGTTAGTAAGACTCAAAGATACGGTGTTACTCAAGGGACTATTAGGTTGAGTAAGCAAATTTTGGAGGGTGGTTGGATCAGATTGTTGTAATGCTTAGAATGTATACTGCAAGAGTGTGGTAATCATTTCTCAGGATTTCTGTTAAAATTGACTCTTATAAGCCGATACCACAGAATTACTCTAAGTGCTTCAAATCGAACTTTGAAGTACCATATTGCCTCGAATCTTTGAACCAAAATCATTTTGTCGCAGTAGAGGTGGTTACGATTCTTTTTCAGATATACACAGCTTAGTTTATAGGCAGATACATCTGTATCAACTTATCAAACTTGAAAGAAATTTAAACATTTAAACCTGATCTTACAAGAACACATGAATGCATTCTGGTATCAAAATAAACAAGTTTTCAATTCACTCTTGCGAAAGATTTCCACTAAATTTTTGAAAAATCTAGTTCTACAAACAATGTACATATTAAAAGTCCTTTATTTGAAAGAGGTATACAGTATACTGGGAAAAGAGCTTTTGGTGAGGTGACGCTGGGGTGAAGCAGTAGCTAGATTCGTGTAAAAAGACTCCATCGAGCGGAGCTAGAATGAGCAGAAACGCAGGCAAGTTGAATCTGCTATTTTGAAAGTGTTGAACACAAAAACGATAGACTGAGTCTCTTTTTGCTCTATTGAATTGGCTAGTGAAGGTTCAGTATGACAAAATGGGTGGCTACTGCTGACTATATTCAATCTCACTATGTCCGATCGTATCGCTAGTGACAGCACGCCATGCTCGCTTCTCTTGTGTAGCTACTACTGACTAGACCTAACCGAGCGAGTTTGAATCGACTACTTTCTCCTGCATACACACTCACAATCCGGCACCGGACAAACCTCGTGCAAATCAAACCAGTCTGTCGCATGCACCAGATGCATCGCATGATTACAACTCAAGCAAAAACACCCCCAGTCTCCGAAAACATCCTCCACCCTCTTCTCTCCCTGGACATACCTTATAGGAGCCCCCAAAGAGTACAAACAAATCGCACATTTTGGCAACGGCAGTCTGCAATTTGAGCAAGTGATAGTCCCCTTATCTTCTTCATCTACAGATTGGTGCTTCCCCTGTTTCTTAGTTAGCAAGTCTGATATATCATGCCCACAGGAGATGCATTTTAAGTACAATTGACGCTCATTTTTGGCCAAAAGATATTGTCTTGAAGTAAATCCATCCGTAGCATATTTCCCATGTTTTGGACTGTAAAAGTCGTTCTTCGATAATAGCCTACGCTTTATATCAAATTGTGCTCTCTCACTAAACTTCTCCCACAGATTAAGCATCTCTCTATAGGTGGCTATCCACCTGTTGGCTCTAACGTCATCGAAAAACTTGGGAACCGCAAAACAACTGATCAATGCCACAGTCTGCACGTCTCCATACACGTCATTATACCTCTGAAGCAACCCCATACCTTTTCTGGTCAACCCAGTGAGCATAATCCCATCAGGATCACCGTTTCTGATCACCAGCGCTGTGGTGGTCTTGAGATACTCTGTGAGCCTGTTGTCTGGAAGATATCTGAACGCAATCAAGAGCTTTTCCTTTAATGCCAAAGAACTCATTTGCAAAACGTCCCGCCACTTTCTGTCCACCAAATAAGCAAAAATAGCCCGCAAGTAAGGCAGATCCAACAGCTCTGCAAGCTTCTCACAGTGGCTCTTCCACTGAGGCCTCAGGACCCCTGGCTCATCGTGGTTGAGAAAGCCAGCCATGGCAGCGGCTATGATCTTAAGAGTGCTATCCTTGGCTCCATCAAGGATTTCGATTGCCCTCACCACGTCGCCATTGAAAACACACAACCCAGCAGCCTTCTCGTGCATTCCTAACAGGCAGAGCTTGTCGATCTTCTCATCAAAGGCATCAGTAGTTAAATACCACCCACACAGGAAAAGGCAGTATAGTCTCTGCACCTGTTTACGCAGGTTCGGCACAAAGATCTCGGTGTACCGCTTCCCAGGCTCTCGTACTGAGGCCAAGATCTGCTCAAGCATCCTTACAAACTTACGATTTCCAGTGACCCCGCTGAGGCCAGCTCTCTCACCGCTCACAGCACACCGGTTGTTTTCATCCGCCACAATCTCTTCTACCCCGTCCCAGATATTATACACTCCTTCAAAAGAGATATTCAAAGGACCTCTCAGAAGAAGAGTACGCAGATTCCGCTGCTGGTGGTGTAGCCATTTCCAGCATATGCGCAATCCTTCATAGTTTGTACTGAGAATCAGGCCATTAAGGACCAGGAAAATTTGCAGATTCACCTCCAAATCCCCCAAACTGTACCCTGATTCCACCCTTTTCCTCATCACCAGAGCAATATCTTCTGCCAAGATCTCTCTGGGGGTCTTCTTTAAAGGAGCATCTTCCAGAACACTCTCTGCCCCTTCCACAACAACCCCCGCCTTACCATCTGTCAATGCCACAGAATTCATACTACCAAAACAAGCCCCACCTCCAGCCACCCCTTCGCTCTCTACACGTACCTTCCCCGAGGCAGTTAGGACTATATATTTACCGCTTTTGCCATCATGGAACAGGTCAAAAGCTATGGCTCTTCCTTCCCGCAGAAGAGACCGTTCTCTTACGTGCGCAAGGAAGAGCGACTCCGACGAGTTACCCGTCAGACCAAAACGCCATCGTCTCACTAAGCTCCCAGCAGAATCCTGGTGGAGAGTGGTCATCTCACCCCCTACCGCCGCTGAAAAAGCATAACACGGTCTGGAATTGCGGGGAGAGTACGCGGAAACACTGAACAAGCCGCCCAACACCAACGGCAGACCAAGATAGCGCCGGTCCCACACGGCCAAGCTGCCTGCTTTTGAGTTCACTGCACAGAAATAGCGTTCATCCGTGTACGGAACCACGGCTACATGCTCTGTGTAGAACGTATCATGAGTTGAGGCTGTTTTTCTGGTACGAGTGTCTACTTCTCTGAGTCCTGAGGGAGTTCCTACAAGAAGAGTGTGCTCGTCGACCCACTTGGCCGAGACCACACCTTCGTTCATGAGATATTTACTATACTTTTTCAGCTCGAGAGGGGAGGAGTATATGTGAACTCCGTGGTGCGACTTGCCCCTTTCGAGGCCCACAGCGAGCTGGTCGGTGGGAGAAAATGAAGTGACAGTACTCACACGGGAGTCTTGGGTTCTGAGGGTGATGGGGGAGGTTTCGTCTCCAAAGAGACGGAAAAGCGTGGGGGAGCTGTCGTTGGCTACTACGAGGCCGGGGGAGGTTCGCAGGTAGTCAAGAGAGGTGACGTTGATAGGGAACAGTTTGGAGACGTGGGAGGCTATGAAGGGGGACGGGGTAGAGGTGGTGGAGGGGGTGGAGATGGTGTGATAGGAGACGTGGTGAGCGTCGGTGTCGACGGAGATGAAGGTGGGGGAGGGGGTGGGCCAGGGGGTGGTGATTATTGTTGCCATCGAGTTAATACATTACCGAGCGCGAGGCGATATGGTGGTTCAGTGAGAAGGGAATATATGCTGGATCAGTTTCGATAAAGTAAAGAGATACATATATTATCATTATCACATATGATATAATGAAACGTAACCAGCGAAGCGATATGACGAAAGAATGAATCAACTTGAAACCTCGCGTTGCTTGATTATAAGTCAGATGATTCGAATTAACGCGGAGAACGAGAGAACAAGTACAATGAAATACTTCGTTGTGTTTTATCATACACAGACAAATCAAATAGTATCGATACTCTCAAGATGAGAGAACAGTAAAAGAGCCCAGTCTGGGAGTTGGTCACCCTTGAAGCTTACAATAGCCGATAGAATGTGATATCCTACTAATCAAATCGCTTGATTGTAAATCCAGGATATACAAAAGAAAAGAGTGGAATGTCTATGGGTATCAAGACCAGAGACATAGTGACAAAGTAGGATTCGTGCTCGAGCGGTAGTCAACAGAAAATCTGTTTCTTGTATACCTACTCAACTGAGACAATAGACGGCTAACTTAAACAATTGAGTACATGTATGTATCGAAAAGTTTCTGAAAGTACAAAAAGATCAAAGATACAGAAAATCACAGCGTCGATAAGTATGGCCATAGGCAGCATATCTAGCTACTTTATCAGCCAGCAGCCTTACTGTAAGATAGAACGATTACTATCAGGCACCACAACAACAAAGAGAAGATTAAACACTGATCAAATTCTTATTCGCTCTCCATATAAAATCCAATCAACCAATTACTTGGTGATACAAACAACTGATTTACTCTAATCACCACCAGAGACAAGCAATCAAACAAGCAAAGCTAACAGGAAACCTATCCTATCAAACAACATACCTTGATCAGATTTTATAGACCTGCTATTATCTGATACCAAACAATAACCAATTATTCAAAAAGTCTCGAGTATACACACAGTATATACTCTCACTCAATTCGGATATCTGAGCCCTATCCAGATACTTGACAATCCAGGCAGTTACCAAACACCAAAATCGTTTGAAATGTCAACCTGAAATTGAACTATTTTGTTTGATAATTTGTCTGGCTTCTCGTAATTTGGACGCTTGTCTTGGTCATCGATAATTGAGTGCGGTTAGTAATTTAAAGTAGAGTGGACAAATCGAAGTTTGTGTTTAATTTGCCGTTTATCGGTGTTTAAATGTTATTTGAGTGCTATTTTAATAACTATGTGGACTCAAGTTTATTGTAGGCTTATGTATAGGAGAAACTGTATTCGTCCCTCTGTGTTTAGGTAAGAGTAGTTCTAAATTACAGCAATATGTTGAACAGAACTTTTGTTGTGTATAGGATATGTTTCTGACTTGAAATATCCCTATATAAGCTTGCTACAAATCCTCTGATTCTAGGAAAAGCACCAATGAGAATGTACTGTTTATGAATGGGTGAACATTTATTCCTAATCCAGAGACGTTGCGATAATTCACAAATTGATTAGGTGTATTCAGTGTAAACTGAGTTGTTTTTTTGGATCAGCTATGAATGAACAACCTTTTGTGGTAAACACCTTGCGGATACCTGATGCCAACACCTTGAACGCCAAACAAGATACGAACCCAATCTACACATTAGACATTCGTTAGTCATAACATCACATATTCGGAAACATAAAACTAAAAGTTAGAGTGAAAACTTAAAAAATCATAAGGAAGGCTCTTCTAAAGCGGGCAAGCAAGTTGTACTCACTGGCCAACTAGTTATCTCACTCTGCAAATCAATAATCACCTCAATTCACTTGCCAAATGAAGCCAGAGAAATTGAACTGATGAGCTTTGCTGATTAACTAGAGTTGAAGCAGGAAAGCACACTACAACTGGTAAAAGCCATAGCTTGCTTCACTGACCAACTAGTTAATCAGGCTGGCACATTATAGCTTCATTAGTCAGCTCAACTTTCTAATCACAAACGCCAACTTCTCCCTCTGCTCATTCTGCACCTTCACGATCCTCTCCAACTCCTTAATATATTCCACCGTCTTCCCCAACGTCCGGGCCTTATTTGGCTTCACCGGATTCCCATCCTCTGTATATCTCAACATAGCTGGAGGGACAAGAGTACTCAACTCCTCGATTCCATTCTTGATATGGACTCTTCTTCTACGTTCAACTTCATTATGATTTTCCTTACGTTTCTGGCTCTTCTCGGCCTTACTGAGAACCTTCAGTTTCAGCGGCAGACGTGCCATACTATACGACTGAGGACTAGCAAAACTACTCGAAACAGGCAGATTGAACAGACTCGAAATTTCGGGGGAAAGAGCTGGTCTATAACTTCCAAAACGCAGGGGGGCTGTGTTTGTGAGATTGCTGGCATACAGCAGGAGGGGGTCCTCTTGGTGCAGCTCAAACGCCAGGGAAATCATATCATCGATTCCGAGGGGGGCTGAAGGGGGGAAGGGGGCGGGGGGCGACTCAAACTCTTGGAGAAGGTTGTCGAGTTCGGGGTCCATTATGAAAATAATAACAATTTATGTTATTATGGTATATTATAACTCTTATAATATATTACGATACTACGCTCTTTTCACTAATTAGCTAATCAGTGCACTTTATTGACTTTCGTGCCTTAGCTATCAAGAAAGTGTACGCTCTTCGTGATTAAAGCTCTTGTTAGTATTAATCAAGAAATATATTCTGTGAGGGGATGAAGGGGTAATGATGATTTTAAGGTTTGATATAGCATGTGATGCAGTAACATAGGAACAGACAATTCTTATATATATTTATATATATTCCTTGATAAGTTCTATTATGGGCAGCCATAATTTTGAATGAATTTGTGTATATCGACATCCCAACATCCTCAGTGATGAGATATATCCATCTCATCTTTCAACATCAATTATCATAATCATATAATCGAATAATTATAGTCTTCTATGAGTGTAATATTATTGAATATAACAAAGCATTATCGATTGATATAGTTTGATACTCACGTTGATGGAGTTTTTTTTTTGGTTTGGTGGTTTGATTAAGTTTACATTTTGAGTCAAATGTTTTTTAGATTGCTATGCGCGCGCAGGGTCCATTCAATGAAGCGAAACGAGACTAGGAGATCAAGCAATCTGACCGATAGACAGATGGAACATTGAATAGAGTTCCTGAGTTATAGTATTTCTATGAGCGAAGCGAGTCTAGCGTGTTGATTTTGGCTTCTCGTAAGCTAGCAGTTGAAAAATGGCAACTATACATTTTTACATAGGGGCTCTAAAAATATACTGAACAGCCCATCAAACAAAAAGATAAGAGTTAGCTAATCATCATAGAAATGTGTGAGGCGAAACTCTGACAATGGATGAGATGAGCTGCTTGGTAAAGGCTACTTGAACTGACTTCAAAACTCCTCTTACACGCGACACTCAGAATAAATCGTAGCATCATTGATCTTAGCCAACAATATGATAGCTTAATAGAATGACAACAGAATAAAATACTATTATAATCAGCAACAACTTCAAAACGAGAAATCATTCACCTCCCGATCTTCTTTTTAGATATCTCTCTCAAAAGAATATCTACGCTCCCCATAACGACCTTCTGACTCTCCGTGATCTTCTTCTCTATCCTCACTATATCCTGCTGCATCTTTCTTTCAAGGGCAGAAAGCCTCTTCTCCAAACCACTCAAACGGGAATCGATAGTCTCGAATACCTCTTCATTTTCTTGGTTTTTTTCTCCCTCCAAATGAAGGATCGCATTTTCTAGGCCTTCTATACGAGAATTACACCCTTTTAAAGAGCCGTAAATCTTTTCTATGCGCTCTCCCCCATTTCTCTCCCTGAGAAACTGCTTGACGTCATCAGAAAAGTCTACAATTGCCGTTCTGGGCTTTGCTCTGTGGTAATCGAGTTCTTCGTAGGGCATTTCTTAGACGAAAAAGTGGAAAGACTAAAGGACTATTTTGGATTTAGAATTTCGTGTCTACCTGATTAAGGTGGTGGAAGATGTCATGTGACAGGCTCATCTGGTAGGGTGGGTAAGTCTGCTACATATATATATTTGAAATACTTCTAGTGATTTTTGTGATGTATATATTGCTTCGCGTATCTCTTCTTGTGTTTGCGAACCTTATGTTTTGGTACGTCCACTTTATGGTGGTTAATTTGACAGCGGTATATTTTCATATAATATTTTATCAGAATAATTGAGAATGTAGGCACCTCATCAAATCGAGCAGATAATGCAAATTTAACAAAAGTTTTCAGGTTCAAACTCCTCGAACAAAAAAAAGTCTGTTTACTTAAAGTACACAGACATGCAAACCAATGCATTCAACTATACTACATTCCATCAATGGGTAATGTTCACCCTACAAACCTATTCGCACTTTAAACTGAATCCTATCACATTTACACCAGCCCGGAGTTAAAAGTATGGGTAGACATTCCAGAAATCCAAGAGCCATCCATTGAGATATATAGTCCTACTTCAACTGTATACAGTTCTACCTGTTAGTGCACAAAGCACATACTACAATCAAAACACAACTTATATTATAAACACGGCGGCGTAAGCACATACAAGCTTCATGACTTGTATTAGTCAAAAGTGAAAGCAAATCCACTAGCAGACGGTATATACTTAGCTTATACTGAGTATTCTAATCTTCAAAAACATAAACACTTGGAAGTATTATATTTTAAAGGGGTGAATGGATGATAAAAATCTGTTGATTATATACATTCTTATTGTTCACTTACTCAGACTGGCTCAGACATTCTCACACAATAACCTCATATAGATGTATCAAATTTCTATATAGCGGTGGATTGCTTGATTGCCTCAGAAATGTACCCAGTAACACAGCAGCAAACTCGAGAATGCACTGAGCCGAGCTTGACAATAACACAAATCACCTCGCTTCGCTCAGTGATCATGCTTCCAAAGCATGCTCAAAAAAATCCCCATCCTCTTCCAAGCTCTCCTTCACGATATCCAACCCCCCCTGAAACTCTCCTTTGATATACAACTGAGGAAAAGTAGGCCAGTCACTGAAAGTCTTCAATCCCTGACGAACAGAGTTATCCTTCAAAATGTCGAAAAACCCAAACTTCACCAGATGTTCTCTCAAAATCGCCACCAACTGTCTGGAGAACCCACATTTCGGTTCACTAGGAGTTCCCTTGATAAACACCATAATTGGAGCTGCATTTGTAAGCTTTTCAAGCCGAGCATTTAACTCTTCTGGGGTTTCTTCAGCCTCTTTTACCGGCTCTTTGGTTGGTTCTGGAACCGGTTCAGGCTTTTGAGCACTGCTGAACTCCGCAATAGCCGCGGCGATCTCCTTCGGATCAGACCCACTAACCTCTTTGAGAATAGTCAGATCACGAATAAGAACAAAATGAGGCACCGAAGCCACCTCAAAGAGCTCGGTGATGCCACCAAGAGAGTCTGCGTCAACAACCAAGAACTGGTGCTGAGGGTTGGCCTCAGCCAAGGTCTCTACAACTTTGGCCATTTGGACGCAGGGGGTAGCCCACGGCGTCTGGAAGTACACCACCAGAAGCTGGGAAGCAGGCGCATTGCTCGTGAGCTCTGTGAACTGGTCCTCGGACGCTATTGTAGTGAGCATATTATCCTAGTAGGTTATTGAAGGGTGGTGAGTGGTGAGTAATAGATTGATTAGATATGAAAATCTGCCAAAATATTTTTTCAGCTTTATTTTTCAGTGTAAGCCAAAAATATGGGGGCCGATACTGGAATAAGATTTGAAATTTTGAGAGACTTTTCCAACCCTTACATCTAATAGAATCACAAGACGCATCTTTATCAAGCAAACAGAGACTATTTTTTGTTTGAGATTTTTTTGATTTTAGTTTGAGAAAAAGCACCTTAAAACTTGAAATAAGACACAAAATCTTCTTTTGAGGAAGTTACAAAAAATGTTGAGAATGCATTTTCAGTATACAAGATGGTAATGGAAAGCAGGAAATATGATTGGTTATAATATCTATGGATTTCATACTGAGAATTTGAATAGGGCTGTGAGTAGGGAAAATCTCAAATTCGATATTTTTGATGTGCTAAAATTCGTACAGTTTCTGTTTGGGGTTAGCCGATCATTTTTTTTGGTAATTCCCCTATGCGTAGTCTATCTCTTTGTTCCCTACTATAATGTATATGGCCATTTATTTTATAGTATAAGTCTAGCTGCTCAATGATGTATCTCGGGATACAATGAGCAAAACACGAAGAGTGTAATTGAAAAATATGATTGAGTGAATCAGTAAACTAAAACACAAACAGTCTTACTTGGATACTGTGTTCGAGCATGTACTTAGCCAACTGATCAATCAGTATCAGCACTCTCACTAGATCACTCTGGACATAAAACTCCCCATAGCTTCGCAAGTCGTAAAACATCAAGTGGACTTGTCCATAGCTCTGCAGACCATCTTGTCTTACTGACCAATCTGAGAATACCATAGCTTAGTATAATATACTTACATAGTCAAAAGCACCAAAAATAGTAAGCTTAAATGATGAATCTAAGCCTCGAGCCAAGCAATAGTAAAGTATGTATGCATGCACAGCACTATATAGTGATTAGCATGTGTCCCTGTAAGACCAGAGATAGACCAGTAGATATCAGTGCACACTTAGCTCGGTAGACATAATCTCCGCCTTTTGCTCGATGATGGAGAAGTCTGAGGATATACGAACTAAACCAATAAGCAAACCAGGGGCACACCTCGCTTCGCTCGATTAGTCATAATAATGGAACCCCCCACTCACCCCCACTAACTCCTCATACCCATACAACCCCTCCTCATCCTCCTCAACACCCCCACTCCCCTCCCCATCAAATATGTTGATAAACTGCACCGCACGTCTCACGTCAAATAACTTACCAATCTGTAGTTTTGTGAACTCACTGATCTCCCCTACAGGCCGCCCCATCATCATCCGCAACCCGTCCGCCCACAAATAAGCAGTGTCGCTTGTGTCTGTGAAGAAATGAGCCACCTCTGTCCCCCTCTTGTCCACCAAACTGATCTTGTGAAATACATTCCTTGTTTGGATCGTCACAAAAAGCCTTGTAGGTTTGGCTTTCTGCAACATCGACAGACTGCTGCTGCTGCTGCCGCTTCCACCTCCCGCGCTCATCAGTCTTACCCTTACCTCCTTGATTCCCGCTAGCTGCACGTGACGCGCGTCCAGCTTTTCCAACACCTGCGCTGTCCCAATGTCAACGCCCGCAGCGTACTCTTTCATCATAAGCAGCTGTCTGTTGGGCAGCACATGCACGTAGCACCGCTTGGCCTTTCTGGATCTAGGACCAGCCACGTCACGTGGGTCCTCAGCGTAGAACCAACCCCCCGTGATAAGTTGAAGCGTGCGTTCTTCTCTGACGAAGTTGACCACTTCCAATTCGAGTCTTGCGTCAAATGGCTCGATTTCCGAGCCCCAAAGGCTTTCTCTCAGATCGTAGATCTGGCGGATTTGGTCCTCACAAATTTCTTCATACGTCAATTCCATAAGCATCTGTCCGAAACGCGTTACGCTCACCATGCTCTTGCCAATATCAGCGTTGAGTTTTTGGAATGCTGCCTTGAGAAGACCAATAACAGCCACGGCATCATCCGAGGTCTCCGAAGTGCCCATGGACACCAGCAGCGCAGAGGACCCATTCACGTCTTTGTTTACCGCTTTGGAGGCGTCCCAAAGCTCGAGGGTTTTGGTAATCAGCAACGAGAAGACCTCGTCAAAGTCCATCAGATACGTCTGGAGATTGCCATACATGCGCTGGGACTCTTTGTAACCTTCAGGATTGGTCTGTTGGGAGAAAAACATTTCATTCAGAAGAAACACCAGCACAAGAAAACACATACGCAGAAGCGGGAAGCACGTGCGCGGCGTGGCCAACACAAGCTGCTGGTAGTACTTTTTCTGGAACTCCCGGTCCAGGGTTGTCAAAAAGTTTTTTGTATTGCACACAGTGTTGAGTGTATAATTTTCTACAATATGTTTTACAGGATCCGCCGTAATCCCCGCTTGTTCGTAGATCTCAGAGTCTGAGCCATCAGAACGGAGCGCAAACTTTTTGGTGTAACGGAGAACGCGCTCTACAAATCGCTTGTGCACACTGTTTTCCACGTCTATGCGTGTGTTTTGGAGTATCAAGGAAATGCGCCCCGTGCCCTCCTTGTACACTGCCAAGAAGCCCAAGTATTCTTTGAGTGTCTTGGGGTTTTTTGACGCGCGCTCGATGCAGGCTCCCACGTAGGGACCGAGTCGAAGTCTACGGAAAGAATCCAAAATCACGAGGAAAACTTCTGGAGGGGTGTTTGGAAGCTCATAAAAAAGATAACCCAGAAACTCAAGAGACGCATGCTCACTTTCTGGCGAATCTGTGAGGCGCGTGGGGAGAGTCTCGAGGATGTTTTTGTTATGGGCTATAGTTTGTAGAAGAAGCTCACAAGTATCTGTGGGCCCCGTAAAATAGTTTCTACGAAGAAATGAGCTGAGCATCTCAAAAATGATGTTGGCGAGCCGGCTCGTGGGCTTTTGGCACGCCATTTTAAGAACTTCTGTGAAGAGAGTCTCATTGAAGAGGTGGGCAAGTGTAGGGGGTACGTGGGAGGCTAAGTTAGCTAATATGCAAACCAGGTTGACTTTTTCTTGGGGGTCGAACTTGTTGATGGCATTTGTGATGCAGTAGGTGGTGTATTTTTGGGCTTCTGCAAGTGGGAGGGGGGTTCCGGGGGGGTTTGTTTCTTTGAATTTATCGACGAGCTTGCTAAGATGAATTGTGGAAGACATGGTAAATCACTAATCACGACAAAGTGTAGAGACTTCAACAATCAGTATCTAATCAAAGCACAGTAATGGTATGCAAAGAGCCCAATCGACAACTAGAAAGCACTTATCAATAAGCTTAGTTTGGTTTGGTATTTGATCTGTTGATCAAATTCTGGGTAAACTTATTTCAGCAAATCAACAGATTTTAGTCTCTTCAGATTTCCAATGGAAGAGCTTTATCAGTAGAAATAGTATCAGCTAATTCGCGTGACTTGGTATAGTAGCAGACCAATCGGGAACAGATTTGCTAGTTTGGTTTCTAGTATGCTCTGGTAGTCTAGTAATTCGGTCTGGTAGACTGTAGTCTGGTCTGGGTGTCTAATCTCCCACTAACACTAATTGATTAAGAATGTTCCTCGTGGGGATGATCAGAATTCTCAAGATCAGAATTCTCAAGATCAAATGGTAAACGTTTTTATCTGGTAGTCTGTCTCGATTGAAATAGTAACAATGTGATACGTGGTGGAGTGCGTTTAAACGATCTGCAGTAATTTGCAGGGGCCCTGAAGGGGATTTGAGGTACACTGATAAAGTTAACTTATGCTATAAGGATTGAGTATTCATCTTATAATATACAAGCGTTGGAGTGGGTATGTATAGCCTTAAAGTTGTGTGACGCACAAGTTTCAAGACTGCTAGATCGCCTAATTCAAGCCACAGATCTAGATCTTTTAGCTCGTTTAAGCATGCAGCTACCAAACCCGTAATCAAGTCCGATTGACGTTTGAGACAATGTATATTGCAACTTACTTTATTAAAGCTTATTTATTTTATATGAACATATACCGAGATCAATATATAGTCGCACACTCGTTTTAAAGCTACTCATTTTGCCTGTACCATTACGCGCACGATCTCAGGGTCCACGTTGACGTTGATGATACTTGAATCACTGAGAGAGGGGCTTTGTAAATAGAAGAAGCTGCCAGTTATCTGCAAACCCATTTCTTAGATCATATACAGTGTTTCCGTGATTACATCGGCCGAAGTGTTTTTGCAATTTCAGCTACACTTAAGTGGAACTAGACAATAAGGTTTAAAATATACAAGGATTCTTCGAGGTAGCGAAAGATAGATAAGAGTTTAAATAAAGTTAGGAAAAAAGACAGCTTGTTTTCTTTGTTGTATTTTGTAGGTAAACGGGTTTGCTATGATTTCTGGATCAAATGACAGAAACAAAGAGGGATCCAATAATATTTGTGAAAGTCTAGATTTAGCCAGCTAGGCATATTAAAAGCTTGTGTGCGTATATACTGATCGAAGCATAAGTCTAGAAACTCTCGAGCCTTTGGTCCTTGTGATGCGCAGTTGAACCTAATTCAGAGGACAGCATGCACTGCACAGTCAAAATATTCAACCGTTCAGCCAATCCATCAAATGCGCCCCCTCCGCTCGTGATTTCTTGTGATTGATCGTTTTTCTACATAACAAGCTGACATTGTAAATTATAGTATACACGGGTCTGGCAACCAAGATCCAATAATTATAGCAAGACCCAAAAGCCACTGGTAAGTGCCATCGGTGACAGGATTCCTATCTCTGTTGGGCTTAGATAGAGTAAACAGTTCAAGCAGTAGATTGATAAAAGGAGAGTTTCAGGGCAGAAGTTCGCAGCCAAAGATTTCAAGAGCAAATATTAACAACAATCTTGATACTACTATTTTACTATCATATAGTGTATGGACTGATGGATCAGCTTGGACTGTGATTAATGGCCAAGAAATTAATGGCAATGTAACAGTATGTCCACACTGAGATCATATTATTGAACATGTGATAATCTATATCGCACATTCTATTTTGGCCATAGTAGAATTGCGTGCTTAGCCAATGGCGTGGTCACTAGTTGTAGATTCATCGAGAATCTACCAAATGTATAGGCTTCTATACCATAGTAATGACAAGTATCGATAAGAGCCTAACATAGTCATAAAAATGTTAGAGCTTGAAATCATCTGTTCATATTACCAAAACGAGTGAGTTGAAGTGAAACTATAGTAAGACTGGAGAATGACCCATACTTTGTTTAAGTTAGACCATTATAGCGGTCTTAATTATACTAAAGTGGTGCTGGGATGTGTGCCGTTGTCATTTTGCTTATAGGGTGAAGCAATCAATTAAAAGACCCAAATGATTACTGCGAAAAGCAACATCTTTCCAATGACTACGGGGCGCATTTAATAGCTTATGCGATAACATAATCATGGCGAATGACTACTGAAGCACAGCCAACTCCAATGTCCAAACCCGTCTCACATGCACCCTCACCCCCTCTCCTTCCTCCGTTCCCCACCAGCACTTTCTTGCCGGTTTTTTCCAAAACAACAATAACTTTTGGTTCGCCTCGCTCCCCGCCTTTTCGCGGTCCAACCGCACCAATGCCAACGAAGAGATCACCAGCTTCCCTGGTTCAACCGCCCGGTGCCCCCAGTTGTCAGTAACCAGGTATCCCGCATTACAAAGCATGTCCAAGAGATGCTGCTCTGCCGGGCCAAGCTTTCCTCCAGGTGTGTAACCAAGGCCCTCGAAGATCTTGGTGTTGTGGGCTAACAGAGCCCCCACACGCCCCTTGAGATTGCGCATCTCACTGGACGAAAGACCCCGCTTAGGGGGAATGCAGTAGTAATCCAAGTCTTCCCTCAACACGATGATGGCGGGCTTCTGGCTGAGGATGTTATCATGGTCGTAAGGCAAAGGAGTGTGGTCGCTGGCCAGGGCAAAGCTTTTGACTATGTAGCTGAAACAGTCTGGGCTGAAGTCCACGTGGACCACATCATGTTCGGTAAGGTTAGCGATGCTCTGGCCGTGCTCATCGAGAAAAGCGCCGGTGGGGAAAAGGCAAAGAAGGATGCTTTCGGGGAGCAGCATGAGTTCATCGCGAGTAATTTGGAAGGGGGAACCGCGGACAGAGAGCCTGATGAGGGTGTCGGGGGCATCGTCGGGGGGGAGCGTAGGGCCGGCATCGGCAGATACTTGGGTGATTATGTTGGACATGTTTTAATTCACGAGCTAATTCACTTGCAAAGCGACTGAATTTATTTGAGTGTGATTTATTATGGAGTGCGCGAAGCCACGACAGCATAACGCGGGAGGTAACACTACAAGCAAAGCAAGTTATGTTGAGTTTATTTCATTATATTAATAGATATTTTTATGGTATATGTCTATATTTACATTCGTATATTCTTACTCAAACATGTCTATTCACATCTTCTTAGTTGTATTGACCCAAAACGTAACTCGACCATCTTCAATGTAGTCTAAATCGAGATAACTGGTTAAGTTAAGTTCAGAAGCCTTAATAGTAACGTCCTAATGTATAACACCAATATAGTTTGATGTAATAAAGCTTGAAATGTTGTATATTGCTAGTGTTCAATTACATCATTATCTTGGCTATTTTCTATATTTCATCTCACACCCGACTCACAGATTCAGGTTCAACATATAGCCAGCCTTTCAGAGTTTCGTTCACATTCAGACCTTCAAGGAATTCCTACTTTTAAGTATCTACCTACATCTTGCAGCTTCCTATGAACTCGACCTATGTTATAAATGTAAATCGAGTATACTAACCGTACTGCTATATTTTTTGTTATAACCTTTAAATGTCTAATTCTACATCAAATAACAGTCAATGCTCTTTCCAACAGCTCCTCGATATTTTTGGTTTAGTGTTGGTTGTTTATGCGTAGCTGTCACTTACAGTATATGATCGAAGCCAGGAGTAAAGCTTTGATCGAACGCAATGAAAGGAGGCCAAAAATAAGACATCAGATGGAACAGCGAGACATACTTAGTGATATATAGAATGCGTGAGCTATTTTCTTATTGATAGTATGGTTTATGGGTAGCTTTTCAGTCTTAGTTTGTTTAACACCAGCCAAATCCTCTAGTCTCCAGGGCTTCCAAAAATTCGCTAAGGATGACCAAAAAATCTGATAAGTAAAAAGATTTTGGGGCAGACCCCGAAACAAAAAGCAATTTGTGGGGAGGGGGTACAAACGGAAAGGGGGGCTACATGATGAGGGGCTGGGGGCAAAATCACAGAAAAAACAAATCGCTCTAGCCCAAATAAGGGCAACTAGATGATTGGAGAAGTGCTTCCGTAATAAGGCATAATGGTATACCTTAGGGTACCTGCAAAGTTACCCCCTCTGTCCTAGTATATGCATCTCGTGCATTCGACATAAGCAAAACAGCCACAGAAAATGCTACTGGTAACTATGGAGCTCCATTCTGTTTCAGTTAAAATCACCATTAAAATGGTTTCAAAGCTATCCAGCCCAAAACATCGCGTGTGGTCCCGCTCCAGCTTATTTCTGTATTTGAGGGGGTATTGGGGGGATGTAGGCAGCCAAGCCTTTTGATAGGGGGTTTTATTTCACACAAATACGAAAAACTTAGATTAGCATTTTCTCTCCCTCTTCTTTCTCTTCATCGCGCATGTGTAACATGATCTATTCCACAAACTTCTTGAACTCTATAACCCATACTCTCTCAGGCAGCTCGACAAGAACTTCACCTCCATCTGAGTCTTTCGTATCCACTTCTGTCTTTCGTATTCTCGGAGAGGTCACTTTGTGTTCTGCGTATGAAAAACACTCTGTGAAGCAAAACTCTGTGCGCCCTACGCGCACTAAACGGTTTAAGAGCCTCTGCACCTGTATAAAGCTTGCTTCTGAGGAGTTGGGAAAGCCATGCTCGCCCTTTCGTCTCTACTTGTCAGTCTGCGCGCGCTGCAAGGAGCGCGCTACTAGTGCTGCCTACGAGCGTCTAGGTAACTGGAACGGCACACTACGTATCGGCCCACCGGTAGAAACACGGAGTGTTCTTGAGCCGGATTTCTTCGGGCAGAGAGAAGTCTGTTACCAGACGGAGATAGTGTCACGCCTTGAACCGGTTGAAACGCTTCAGATGGTGCTTGTAGACCCCACACTGTTGACCAAAAAACAGGTGCGCAACGCGCTGATATTCTACACGCACCAGCACGTTGTGGCGGTGTTGCGGCGCGCCATTGTGGAGAACATTATTCCAGTGCGCACAGCACGCCGCCACTACCAGATTCTGGCCAAGAAGGATACCTTCTGGATGTTTCTTCAGAAGTGGGTGCTTCTGGCAGTTGTGAAACACCCACGTCCTGAGACGCAGCCACAGGCTCCTTATCGGATCATCATTCAGGACTATTCATATGGATATAGCCCTGAGGAGCTTGTTCAAATCGGGGTTGCGGAGATGGAGAGCATGCAATTGCACTTGAGCTACGCAACGCCACCACTCTCTGGAGCTAGCACCAAGAACTGTGCGACCCTTGTTCCAATCTCAAAAGCGAAGAAAGTGCACTTTTCCACTGTTCTCAACACCACAAGAGCTTTCTCAAGTTCAAAATCAAACTTGAGTTGTGCCTACTCTCCAGCGCCCTCAACCAAAGAAATGGATCAAAAGGAAAATGAGGGCTTTTTGGAGCTGCCTCTCCCTTCACCCCCTCCGGCTATTGCTGAAAGAGTCGGCCGGTCACCGGTTCTTTTTAAGTCCATTCCACTACTAAAGTCCCCTCTGACTGGTTCTAAGGAAGTGCTCAAAATAGCGTATGAAGCTTCTGCAGACTCTGTAGCTCCCACAACTCCTTCAGCCCATTCCACTCCCCACTCTCCAGCCCTTCCTTCAAGCAAGGTCTCCCCTCTTCAGACCAAGTGGCTCCAAAGAAAACACTTGCCGACCCCTTCCCCCCCTCTGACCCCTTCCTCTGTACATTCGCTGTGCGGCATTCAAGATCTCGTCGAAGGATTTGAGCATGAGTGGCGCTACCGACAGAGCCGCATCAGGCTCTCTCTGGGGCCCAACTATGCGCTTCTCAAACTGAGAAATGAGCGCCTCGAGGTCTACCATCTGTACCATGAGCTGCCTGGTCGCACTCATTTCAAGCTCTTATCTGAACTTGCCCCAAAAATTGCTACCCCCCCTCCTGTGGAGACGAAGTCTCAATTTCAAACTGCAAAGACCTCGCATGGATTACACTCGCTGGGGACTCCGCCAGACAGTTTTCTGTCTAAGGTTGTTGGAGAGCACGACCAGGGGTATCATAAGCCTGCTACCCCGCAAGGGAAGATTGGTGTATGGCCTAAGCATGCACATGAAACTCCTTCAAAGGGAAAGATCACCCACCTCCCCGGTAGCCCAACAGACGGGTTCCTTCCCGCAGAGAGCTATTCTCAGGAGTTTATTGTGAGCGCTCACCAGATGTGTCTGCAGTGGATTAACGAGTTGGCGGCACCTGACATGCCGCAGCCGCTTCTCAACTTGGAGCAGGCACTCCCAAAAGTGTTTGTGCGTCACTCGCGCCGCTTCTTGTTACCAGCTGCGCGCTGTGTGTCTCTAGACCATTGTGCTTTTATTAACGGCCTCTTTGAGGCGGAAGGTCTCCCCTCCTTGGGCCTCACTGCGATGGATCTAGCAGGGATGATGGGGCTAGTGGAGATGTACGTGGCTGGGACCCGGAAAGAGCCAGAAGACCTCACCAGAGTGTTATGGGAGGAGCAGAAATACGAGGCCCAGAAGCTTCTTTACAATAAGAAGTTTGGAAATAATCACGACTGGAGAACGAAGCAGCCAGGGTGGGAAGACTCATGGGGTAGGGGGCAAGATGAGCGAAGATTGGAGAAGGAGGCGGAGGAGAAAAGCAAGTACAGGGAGAAGAGAAATGCGCGTGTGAGGCGGCTCTTGGGATTTGGAGTAAGAGAAAAGATGGGGGATGGGTGAAACTGGATGTAGAAACAGGGGCAGTATAAAGCAAAGACTCTGCTCGTCAATGCTGAGAATAGCGGGAAGGTCCAAATACGCCACACTTTTTATATTATCCCAAAATAGTAGTTATCGCAACTTTATCTGTATCTACACATACAATCTTAAATACTAAGGCTATGGCCACTCATTTACCCCTCTATGAAGTTCTTCATAGTAGAGTGATGGAGATACCAAGAGCCCTTTATGTACCTCGTGTATTCTCAATGTTCTTTATGAGGTATTATATGGACATTTCAGAGCTTGTAGTGGCCCCGGAACGCTGTTAGTAAAGAAAGCATTCATTTACTCCTCTGTCACTCATAAAAAGCTAATACTTTATACACCAATAAAATTATCCTTTCCAATAAACCAGACAAACTAGCTCCCAGTGTTCTGATACAAGTTTTATCTATTTTCGATGAACTATTAATGTCCTTCTGTTAGCTATATATCACAAAACAAACAGGAGGATCCGAAATACTAAAGATCCCATCTATCACTTGACAATGCTCTGCCTTAAATCTAAAAAAAGACACCGCTCTTTAACCCCCTCAAACTCTACATCTATGAAGTAAACTAAACACAATCATAAACTTGTTCTCATTCATAAGCCACAGGCTACCCATCATACGCCCCAGTACTTTCATACAACCTCATTTCACCTCTTCACTCAAAAAACCTAAAACCATAGCTGATGCTCCCAAACAGTCCAAATAAACAGTGCCCATCATAAATGTCCGGGTAACCAAATTTTTCGGGTGCAAATAGTAAGCCAAAGCCAACCCCATAAACTCCTCGAATCGCTGAAATTTGAAAGGTGACAGACTGACATATACCATAGATCCCTCTAGATAATGGATGACGTGTGGTCTGAAGAAAGCAGCATCCCGAGCGAGATTTCTGTGCTCAAAAGAAGACACACTAAACAAGGCTATATAGATGGAAAATCCCAGTGGCAGGAGAAGGGATTGCAAGTGTCGTTTGACCAGGGTTACCCTATTGGAGCGAGGCTTGCTATAGCAGTGGGGAACTTGATTGGGCGGTTTCAGATACTTATACTAGCTAAGAAGAGAGAAAATGAAGATGTGAGTGAGTTGGAGAGCCAATTTGCACTTTTTTTGGAGGAGGTTCGAATTCAAAATATGTTAGATGTGAAGTATTTTGATTTGGAGAAAGGGGGGGAGTTGAAGGGAGGTGTGCATCCTGTTGTTGAGAGATGGTGGGAGGTGGTGGAGTCTTTCGAGTGAGGGTTACCCACTGTGGTTGTAATCGTCACTCATAAACATCATAATGTATTATATTATAGAATCTACTATGGTGAGGTGTAATACGATTCAAGTAACATGGTAAAGAGTCTCTTTTTTTGATGGTGTACTACGTTCTATGCAAATTTTATCCATCGAACTAAACAGCACTGATACACTGCGAGGCAGACTGAGGTTTAAAGATTCTAATCAGTGCTTTTGGCTTTTGAAGTACCAAAACATATTCGATCATCCAGGGTGAACACCCCTCATCAAATAGACAGAACGTAAACTACCCATTACTAACAACACCCAAATCAAACAGATCAACCCGGAAAACTCAACCTAAGTGTACACAGATCATTGCGGTAAATAGATAATCCACGGATAATTCGGCCTCCCCTCAAATTCCAAACCTCCGAAAAATACATATTATTTTCCACTCACTTTTAAACAGTCAAACTTATATACTTGTTTTTTGTGTATACCCAAATTTCAGGGGTACTTCCAAACCGCCCCAAAAACGACCAAAACAAGCAAAAAGAATCCCCAGCAGCCTCTTCAATCAAGTAGGAGTATGTTCTCAAAACACGATGACCACCCCAGCACGTGGAAACCCCCGCATCCGACTGCGCCTTGCCAAGACGGAACGATAGATTGGCTAGGAATTGGTTAAATTACGGCATTACAAAGATGAAGATATCACTAGAAAGCAACCTACATATCCTTTAAAAAAAGTCATTTGTTGATACATAATTAATAATTACAACAACAAGCTATCCTTTGAGGTAAAAATTCTTTGATCAAGGGAGTAATCATGCATTGAAAATTCAAATTCATCCCGCCCAATCCGGAAATTACCTGCCACTTTCGTTGCTAATAAATTCCCAAAATCCCTAACCTAAACAAATGTCCGTTTTAGCCAGCGCCAAAAAAGCGGCAGTCCTCACACTCAAATCGTCCCCCGTCAATGTTCTATTGGTTTTCTTGCCTTTAGGTCTCATCGGGGGCATTCTTAACTGGGGCTCGATTCCTGTCTTCACCTTTAATTTTCTTGCTATATGCGCGCTTGCAAGCGTCCTCGCTTACAGCACCGAGTGTATTTCTGATCATATTGGTGAAACCGCTGGTGCACTTTTGAACGCCTCCTTTGGGAACGCTGTGGAGCTCATTGTTAGTATCATAGCTTTAAAAGATGGTCAGGTGCGTATAGTTCAAGCTTCTATGCTTGGACTGATCCTCTCGAATCTTCTTCTTGTTTTGGGTTGTTGTTTTGTTGCCGGTGGTTATAATAGATTGCAACAACTGTTTAGTAAAACCGTGGCTCAAACTATGAGCTCTCTTATGGCTCTTGCTTGTGCTTCTTTAGTTATTCCTGCAGCTTTCAATGCCACCCTTGCTAGCTCAAGCAAAGACGTTAGTGTGACCCCAGAACACCCTCTGCCTGAGATTCTCTCGCTCAGTAGAAGCACAAGTGTAGTTTTGTTGATTGTTTATGTGTTGTATCTTTTTTTCCAGTTGGTCACTCACAGACTGCTTTTTGAAGCCAGTGAGCGTGAATTGGACCAAGAACAACTCTCAATGAGAGGCTCTGTGTCTTCTGACCATGGCCCTATCCGTATCGACGAAGATGAAGAGACTCTTAGTGTTTCTGCTTCTCTTGTTATTCTCTTCTTGACCACCATCGTGGTCTCCATCTCTGCAGACTACTTGGTTGGTTCTATCGACGACCTTGTGTCTCAGACCGGCATTTCCAAGGTTTTCATCTCTCTTATTTTGATTCCAATTGTTGGTAACGCCGCTGAGCACGTGACCGCGATCATTGTAGCCATGAAGGACAAGATGGACCTCGCAATTGGAGTTGCAGTGGGCTCCAGTATGCAAATTGCCCTTTTTGTGACTCCTTTCACTGTTCTTGTAGGCTGGGCCATGGATGTGCCAATGAACTTGTATTTTAGTTTATTTGAAACGGCGGTTTTGTTTGTTTCTGTGTTTATTACAAACTACTTGATTTTGGACGGGGAGAGTAACTGGTTGGAGGGGGCTATGTTGTTGAGCACATATATTATTATCGCTTTTGCGTTTTTCTTTTTCCCAAGTGAGTAATCATCCATCTAACAGCCACTTATAGAGCGAAGCGAGATGCGAATTTATCGCAGTTCGATGGAAGAATCTTTTTACCGGAAGAACCGCTAAACAATCCTTCCCAATTAAAAAATCGATAAATGTCTCTTCAAACCGATAGCAAGACGACCATATAAGTGTAATTTTGACTATCACACATTTTTGAGTCAGCTACATGCTGCTGCTATACTTGTGTTAGCTTGGCTTGAACAGACCTTGTTTATTCGAATGTAAAATCCATACGTATTACTTGTATAAATTGTGTACTTGTACTGAATACAGCCTTAATTATAAACAGAATAGTAATACTATTTCGTCAATGATTTCTGTAAAGGTCTCATACCAAATACAATCCATAACAAATACACTTATAAGCAAACTCCAAGCTCCTATCCAACTTGATTCTGCAACCGACCAAACACCAGAAATCAAAGGAGCCAACGAGTGAAACTAGGCCGATGTGTTAACCAACTGAAAGCTAATATTAAGAAATGAAGATACTCACCTTACATATATACATATATATGGACTTGCCGTATGCATGCACATTACATAGCGGTCGAGAAACAGTCACAAGAATTCACAACAGATGGTCTGGAAAACCTAGGGGAGCCGAAATTTTATATGTTGACACTCATAAACTATTTGGCTACACTGATTTAATTCTTTATCAGAATCTGTGGTGTTAAATGTTTTATTTGAACCTTACAATTATTGAGCTCTTTTGTGCTCTAGCCTCTCAAATCACAAGCCACTCAATCAAAAACATAACCTATGTATTCTGGGTAGTTCTATTCAACAGACTCTCTAAAAAAACTAGCGTTTTGCGCTCATACTGCTTGTGTAATGCTCCCCTCACATTCGGTGCTTACGAGTACTTTTTAGTGAGCAGCGAAAGATTGCAAATTCTAAAAATGAGGGTCACTTTTCAAATAAGCTGTTTTAACGCGCTGATATTTTTCTCGTACACTTTCTTGCCTTCAGTAAAACTGTTCCTTTTGTTTCTTTTCCTATAGGATATTTGTAGGTAGATTTATGTGTGTTTGTGATTCCGTTTTGTCTAGATTGGGTTTCGGAACTTTAAACGGAGTTAATAGTATTTCGTGACTTATAAGGTGATTTTATTAAGGCTTCTAATGTCATTTTATAAGTTTTTAGAACAAATTAGCCTTTCTATATATATTTAATGTACTGTACAAAGAGAGCTCTAACATCAGGAAAATCCTCTTTTTTAGCCACGGAATGAACCGCCCATTTTTACGAACGAGCTCTTTATTTGTTTTATGTATTTATACGCGCGAATTTCCGAAGAATCATAATATACGTGGTGGTGCATTCCATTATAACCACATCAATTTTACAAAGAAGTCAGAAAAACCTCTTACTCTCATTAAATACATACAAGAAAAATATGCTTTCTAGCACTCATGACTGTAAAGACTCTAAAACATCGGCGCTCTGAACTTTGAAGTCTTTTCCGTGGTCAAACTGTGCCTCCTTCAAACTTTGTTCCGTTGCACGTTTGAGAGCCTCTACCTCAGCCTGACTCTCAAACTGGGGCGCTCCGTAGATCCGGTCGTATTCATTTCTGGTGCTTTTTCCACCCCTTGTGTACTCCACACCCTTCTCTGGTTTCAGATGTGTCGGTCTCTCCATTCGCATGCACCACAATGTGGGCAACACCTACTTTTTTGAACTTCTCGGATACAGTGTTCTCTTTTTTGTCTATGGAAAAAGCGCTTAAACCTTGATCCGGAGCGTTTAAAGGTTTTGTGTTTTTCGAATAAGAATTGTTATTTATTTTGATAGTCGACTCATAGTAAATTTGGTTATGTTTTTGACAATTCTGTTTGAGAGGTTCGACGAGTAAATTGATTGGATCATATACTCCAAAGCATATATATAAATATTTGAACCTTTTTTTAATGTCACAGAAGCACTAAACCTACATTACCGCAAATTATCATTTAATAAAATGTACGCTTCAATCAAAATTTTTGATTTTAAGCATCTTGAAGCGAGGATTCTAGATTTTTGTTGCCCAGTCACTCTATCAGGAGTAACAACATGACCCAGTGTTCGTCGTCTTTGTTCACCATTTGCGTGGTTGATTCATTCATTTTGTGTAATTTAGCATTACTACACTGTCTCTTATAGTATTTGTAAATAAGGAAGTAAAACAAGTGGAAGGAGGCCCAGAGAAAGGAACAGTAAAGAAATGTGTGCTAAGGTAACTAGTTGGCTGGAATAAGTCTCAACTCAACAAATTTCAAAGATCACAATTTCACTCATCCAATTTAAGTTGTAATTTTCGTATGTTAAAACATAGTTCTAATTGTACACCTTATTTCCCCTCCTTCGCAGGTTTTTTCACCCAAATCCCCTGATTTTGGTCAAACACAAAAGTGGTCTGTTCACCTGGAGTGCACTTAGTTTCCTCTTCAGACATAATTTAAGAAAGAGTGCTTGATATGAATTTAAATAGGAGAATCGAAATTACTTCCAAAAAAGTGTTGCTGTTTATTTCCCTTCCTGGCTTAAATTATATACGCAACTCCCCTTTTTGTCAAAATATAATTCGGAAAAAATGGGACCGTGACATCACGGGCCTTCATCGAGACTTATCACCACTTGGATACATATGTCACAAATTCAAGCGGTCTACATCTATGTGCATGGCCCAATTGGTCAGCAATCCTTGTAGATAGGTGCACTGCATTTTTTGATATCGATATTCAAACTTCGAATTATGTGGATCAAACCGTAATACTGTATACTCTGCCCACTGCAAATCACATCAATACGATTCTCGACCGAGAGTTTGATATAATTGACGTCAACCGCATTCACCGATAGTGTGCAATGCAGATTGAACTACTTACATGTACGCTTTACATACATAATATAACTTGACAGTTTTATTTATATTACCGCCATTTGACAACTCATCTCATTTACAATCTCTTAAATTCGATATTTATCGCAATATCCCCAACCTTAAATCACTAATCTACAAGATCTTATCCATGTAAAAATATCCTAAGATGAAGATCTAGATCGCCGCATGACTCAGAAGCATATCAGCAAGAATCAAAAAAACTGCGATCCCACTTCTATCAGCAACTTTTGAAACACGAGATGTGAAACATATAACCATCAATCATAACGTGAAAATTTTAAATTCGGTGTCTAGATGACAATTGACGAAAATTTTAAGACACGATCTGCGATCTAAATTAGATCGAGACAGGCGGATGAGAGTCAAGCGAAGCTAAACAGCCGCGTATCTCGCCATTTATTGAGTTAGCTCATATATAGTATAATATAGTGTGATCCTTAGATCATTGCCAAGAACCTACTGTTCTTAATATATATCCCGATAGCCATTGCTATAGTGTGGTGTCTTATCCTGGGTATGTATAATGCTTAAATGCTTGCACATGTACGTCAACGGTCGTAACTATAGTTAAAACCCATAGAAGCATATAGCGGTAAGCAAATAAGCCTCAATCTGGGATAGTTTCCATTCAATTCGAGAGCTAGCAATAAGACTCGAAATGGAATCTATATTCCGCTCTCAGTGAAAAAGCAATAGCGTTTATACGCATATATGCAGACCCGCCAATTCAAGGTACGGTGCATGCGAACGAAGCTATGTCTCATCTAGACTCCACAATGTTAATGAATAACCAGACAATGTAATGCCAGACCACTTCTATAAGCTCATATTGCCATCCATATAAAAAATTAGACCATGCTGACCAATTCAAAGAAATCAATAACCTGTCTGAGGCGCTGCAAGCATGGGATTATATATAAAGTGGATGCTCCTCTGCAGATCACAAAAACGCATCAATTTTCAGATTCAACAGCGTTGAAAATTTCTCAGTTAGCTACACTTCCGGTACCATGAGCGACCCGGAGCGCCTCCGGCGTGCCGCAGCCGGCCTTTCGAGTCTCGAATCCGGCTTTCGTGGTTTTCTTGGGAGTCGAAAAAAGGGTTCCGGCCCATTTCTACCTGCCTCATTAGGTTGCGAGTATGCGCGTGAGCTTGGGGTCATATCCACAATACTAGAGCGAGAAATTCAAGATAGCAATCCTCAATTGCCGGATCTAGTACTTCGTTTTTTTCAGTTGGCACTTCAATTCCTCGCCATTGCTGATGCACTGGCCATAGATGCAGTCTTTGATGAAGGTCTCTTGAGGGCCCTCCTTACCTTCTTTTTCTATGACTCAAAGCCTGTCCTCGATTCCATGCGTGATAATAACCCTACTAGAAAGTTTTCTCCCATAAAACTGCCAAAACTCCGCTCGAAAATCGCGAAAATCCAGCCCCCTGCGAATATCAAGCGCGATATTTCGCCCCCCATAACTCCTCAGAGCCCAGTCTTTCGCGTACTTGACCTTGAGACACCCCTTTATGGCATACTTGACCGATGCCTCGAGGAGCGACGTGTGGAGTGCGCGGCGCACGTGTTCCCCCACATTCTCCAATGCCCCCCCTCCTGCGCTGAACTTTTGCGAGGTCTCCATCCCGAGCACGGTCTCGAATTTGTAGAGGTTCTTTTGTGGCGCGCTGCTTTTTTTGGCGAATCTAGGCCCCCCAAAGGCCTTGAATTGGTGATTCATCTTTGTGCTCGGGGTGGAGCACACGCTTATCGCGCTAGAGCACGTATCACCGCTGCACTCCAGTACAGCGTGCTTTCGAGAGCGTCATTATGTCATTCAGCTTTTCTAGACGCTGTCTCGGTGCTCGCACCCCCTGTTTCCCCCTCACATCCCTTAAAATTCGAGACTTTTGAGGCAAATGAGTACGATTACGACGCGAGTTTCGAGCATTTCAAAGACGAGAACGACAATCTAGTTGTTACTAGTGTGACAGCGGTGATGAAAAAGTGCTTTTACACTATGTTTTCTGACCGAAACTTGCCCGGCATAGAACCAGTGACCTATTATGATCTTGTAGGGGAGAGAAAGAGCTCTCCAAATGTAGTAGAGTTTGTTGAAATCTCGAAAGTGATGCTTGGGCGTGACCTATTGGAATGCTTGGCACAGGAAGAGTACACCTATGAAGAGATTACTCAATTTTGTGTGCTCATGGAGATGAGTTTTGGACTGAAGAAGATTCAGAAAGCGTTATGGACAAGCAAAACGCAACTCGAAGAGGCTTTTTTGGGATGGCAACTCCATCAAGCATCGGAGAGTGCAGAAGCTTCTAGGAAGAATAAAAGCGCCATCAGGCCACCAAAACTAGTTGTTAGAGGCTCTCTCACCCTAACTGGAGGGCCTGTGCAGCGAGTGCTTTCTTCCAGCCGGCCGTTGACCTCTGGTAGTGCCACGCCGACAGCCGACGCGTTTTCTGAGAAAAGACCACCTCCGTTGCGTAAAGTGCGCTCTCTTCTGAGTATAGAGCGCAAAGCAGACCCCGCACAGGCGCTTCTTGAGCTCCGCTCCAAAATGGCACAGCGTTCCCCAAGATTTCCTCTGTTTCGCCACAACTTTCCGCCTTCTGCACTCTCCATCTTTCTAGACCACCTCCACAAGGCCGGGTTGGGACTTAGAGTAGTACCTGTGTTTCGCATAGGACTCATGCTTACCCGCCTCTGGACACAGGAAGTGTGCTGCGAGCTGCAAGAGGAGCACGCGCTTTTTTTCCACAGATTTGCGCTCTTTGAGGCCTCTTTTGTGTTGGCAGTGCGTGTGTGGAACCAGTGTAAAGCCGACAACTCCGAGTCGGATTTTCTGTTTGTGGAGGGGGTTGTGAGACGCTGTGTTTTCCAAGGTGTTGAGGAGTACTATGAAGACGACTCTCCAGATGATTTTGTTCCATATATTGTTGATAAATTGGGTGTAGAGGACGTACACGCGTTAATACTGCTTCAGATCACATATTTGAGACACGCCAACTGTACCAACGAGCCATTTATCGCTCGTCTCGAAGCAGATTTGCAAATGCTCATGCGTGAAAATCGTATACTAGCGCTTTTGGCGGGAGACTGGGTTTGTGTGGATATGGATCCACGTGACTCGTACTTCGTGGTGCTCTCACCTGACCAGAAGTATTTGGTATACCAGCGGTATCTCTTGGTGGAAGAGGATGCCGTGAGCTTCGATCTGGAGGGTGTTGAGCTTCTTTGGGTGCCGGAGCTGGACTTGACTGAGTTTTTCCAAACTTTCAAACCCGACATCAGCGCCTCTCGCAACAGCATGAAAATCGCTGTGAAGGATATTCTTGGCATAAGCCTTGAGGAAGCAGTCAAGCACGAGCCAATAGGAGGGTTTTTGAACTTGTGGACCATGTCGCAACGGAGATCTAAGCAGTTTAAAAAAATCACACTCACGGGAAGACACGGAAAAGAGCTCCTTAGGTTCACTACTAATACAGAGACCAAGAGCTTGGTTTGGAACGATGGGCTTGGTATTTTGGTGGCCGAGAGTACAGGGCGCATGTCCATTGTGGACAGGGGGGCTCTTCCGGGTACCGTAACCGAGGAGACGCGTGCTCACTATGATATGTTGCTTGGAGTGCGGATGCTGGCGCAGTTTGGGCCGTGGCGGATGGATACAGGAGATGTGGAGTTTGAGGGAGAAGAGAAATTGTATGATAGGGAGGAATTGATGACATTGGACGGTTTTTATTACGGGTGATTCTTTTACTTCGTGGCGGTGATAGATTTGAGCTATCACTTGATAATATAGATGTTATACTACGGCCTATACTATACACCACACGGTTTCATTTACCGTGTGTTACTTAATGTTTTACTAAAACTTCTTTAATCTGATATGATAGATGTTATTGTTGTAGGGTTCGCTAGGTGGTGTTTTAAATAAAAGTTGGGTTTTTCCCGCGTTTTCTTCAATAGCTGTAGATACCAAGCTATAAAGTAAAACCATGCAATACCATACAATTTGCAGTTTTTCTGTCCCATAGTCTATCTATGAAAGGATTAAATAGACATGTGAGTCGATTGTCACTAAGTGGTTGTTCAGCTAATTGCTGACGGTGATAACAAAACCCTCCTTCAGTCAGGCCTTGTTCTTTCGATGAAAAATGCAAAGTTTTGCAAAAAAAAATAATGAAGGAAGCGAGATTCGAACTCGCGCATCTTACGATACTTGAAAACCCCTGCAAAGCAGAGAAGAAATTAAATTCTTGAGTCAAGCGCCTTAGACCGCTCGGCCATCCCTCCAATTGATAAAAAATATTAGTGCAGAAATAATCTGAGAGATTAATTGAGGTTTGAATACAAGGTCTGAATATAATTTTTTAACTCAAAAATGGCCTTCTCTGAACCCATTTATTATATGAGGATCATAAAAGATAGATTGTCACACCAAACTATGTACGAAATAAGCGTCATTCACTATTAGTGCGGTGCGCCTAGAGCTTTCAATTTTCATTAGCAAAATTATACTCAAATTGACCTTACAAAACCTCAAAAGTCGCGAGGAAATCAAAAAAATAAGTACTCAACACAACAGAAATTGGTATGCTTGCCCCTTCCCTTGCCAAAGCGTACGGTTTTGAGAGTCCAAAAGAGTTTATTTCTCAAATCATAACCAAAAACGGTATAAAAGTGCATCCAGGACTTTCTATTGAGAAAAATGAGAATTCTGGAACTGGCATTTTTTTTGACCCCAAATTTCTCGATCTGGAAGACTCGAAAATTGCACTAATTACTGTTCCTAGAAACAATACTATCAATATGGAACTGTTTAAGGAAGCAAATATCACGGAGTCTCAAAGGTATGAAGAGTTCAAGAAGGAATGTGATGCTCCTATACTCTCTTCTTCTGATTTAATAGCTGGGATTATGAGTGCACCAGGATTAGATAAAGAAACGACGATTCTTCAGACCATAGTGGTCTTTCTTGTAGTGTATTCAAAGTACAGAGAAGACATGAAATCAAAGTATAAAGAAAATCTGGCTGTTGCCTCCTATTTGAGCGATTCGTGCTTCTCCAAATGGGATAGCTACCTCAAACTACTCCTTAAAACAAAAATAGACCTATTCGAGACAAGTGATATCGATTTAGACGAGTTTCTTTGGGAGTACAAAGATAGAACTCTCTTATCGCAGAATGTATCTGAGATTTCCAACTTTCTCCAGGAAGAGTATTACCAGCATATACTCGAAGCTCTCGAGAATTTAGAAATACATGTAGACTTCCCCATTGCACTATTAGGGCAAATTCTGGCTGTTGTCAAATCTCGGTGTCTTGATTTGCCTCGTCAGATGGTTGATGAAACACATTTCATAACAGATGTTTGCCTTGTTCCTATAGTTGACTTTGCGAATCATTCGAACGCAAAAAACATGAAAAATTCGTTTTTTGACGTCATCCCAAGCACTGGAGAGGCTGTTTTGTACTTGGACCAGAAGGACATCAATGAAAAAGTAGAAGTGGTTATATCTTATAACGACAAGGATCACATTCAAGAGTTTGTCTCCCAGTATGGCTTTTTACCAGTTGGTAAAACTGTACAAGAAAGTAGTCTGAACTCATGGGACTTTTACCTCAATTTCGAAAACTATAATGACGGAAAACTAGAAAAAGTCTGGAGATGGCTCGAGATAGCCCCTTCTTTACAAGTCGTTTTTGAGGTAGAAGATGATAGTATCAAAATAATAGGTGTAAATCCGGATTATGAGTCCCTTTTACCACTTTTCGACCCAAGAATACTGAAATTGGAGTACGATAAACAGTGCTGGCAAAAGTACATGCCTGTGGCTGATGATGAAATAGAGGCTATAGAGGAGGAATATTACTCTGGAGGATTTATAAGCGTAGCTGACCAAAGTGCGTTCTATTTTGAAAAGGATGATTTTTTTCCTGAAAATGGGGACGATCTCAAGTCTTATTTTGGTGAAGCTGCAACAAAAGATCAATTAGACAATTTTGAAACATATTTGAAGACCTCTTTCATTCCTTGGAGAAAATCGGTATTGAAAAACTGTTTGGAAATTGAAAATTGTCCCGATTTTTTAACTGAATTGTTGAATTTTGAGCTGAAAATTTTGAAGGGTCTAGAGATGGTATTGAAGGAAGGGAAGTTTGAGCGTTTGGAGGAGAATGCAGAGTTTGGGGATTACCCTAGACACAAGTTTTGAGCTAGCTATCTACAATATACAATACAATATAATACGCGTTCATTTTACAACAGAGCTTCTCCAGCCAGTGTAAGTTCACAGTCCATGTCCCTTCAAGAGCAATATTCTCTACGTTAGCTTATAAAGCTTCAAGAATCCTGTTTGATCCTGTCGAGCGCGTTTAGACTTCATGAGCTTTCTATCTCCTCTCATCAGTGTTCTTTAATGAGGCAGCGAACGAGTTTCTAAGCTTACGTGCTTATATCATGAGAATCAACTGTAAGCACTATAGTAATAAGACGGCTTTGTGTATCCTCAATTAGGCTGCTTACCTTATCGATCACCAGATTACATAGAGACTATCTAAATCTGAGGCTATACTCCAAACACCGAAATCCCTTACTGTAGAAAACAAAAACAACTGACATCTTACGCCATGTTATATTTCAGATCATCTAATCAACTAAATTATTGTTGACTTTTCGGCGAGTTCATCCGACAAGCACAGCAGTGCGGGGAGGTCATCTGTGAGGAGAGCAACCTACAATAGAGCTCGGATGATTTCATTGAAGAGTGGTTTTCACGAAACTTACGTACTCACTCGTACTCGTATATGTAACGCAGCATCTTATTTGAAGCTGCCAACGTTATACCGGTGTGGTTACAGTGTGTTGCATATTGGCAGGTGTGTGTGATATGCAAGGATGGATGCATGATCTGCGGTGTTACTTCCAGGGAAAATAAATGACAATTACCGGCTAGACTTCTATACTTATAGAACAAGATTCTTGTATTGAGAGTAAAAAGTGGTGGATAACTAATATAATGGTCTAGATTGATACTCTTGATTTCAGGGCGATTCCGGGATTGTTTCTTGGGTGAAATTAGGTGTATTCTACTAAAATTGACAGGTGCCTAACTGCAGATGCGGTATATATAGACGGTGTCACGATAGGAAGTTTCAACACCGCAAATTGAAGATCTTCTGAGATGTGGGGTCGGATGTGGGGTACATGAAACCTGTTTCTCATATATGCTTTGAAAGAGACCGACTAGCTATCAATCATATATGAATAACAGACTGAATACAGTGGTTTAATCCCATGCCGAACCACTCAAACAATCCACTTATGCTGCACCACCCATTTACAATACATAAAATCCTCAAATTAAGATTTGAATAGCTTGGTCCAACTCCACTTTCTTTTTTTCGGCAAACACAAGCATCACCGACCCCCATCTTTGAAACTATATAAACCCTTGTTTCTCCTACCACCTCAATGCTCCTGACTCGACTTCTTTTCAGAAAACCCCTTAGAGCTCTCCCTTATCTCGCTCTCAGAGGCTATGCCTCGGTCCCTAAGACCCAGAGAGCTTTGGTGTGCAAGAATCCAGGACCTAACTATCTGTTAGATCTTGTTAATGACTACCCTGTTCCAGAAATAAAGGAGGATGAGGTCTTGGTCAAGTTGAGCCATTCCGGGATCTGCCACTCGGACTTGTCCTTCCTCTCCGGTCACTGGAATGGTCTTGCTATGCAATGTGACATTGCGGGACACGAGGGGGTTGGCCGCATTGTTGCTCATGGCCTGAAAGTGTCTAAGAGCATTCTTCCAGAGGGAATGAGAGTAGGTGTGCCTTTAACCAAAGAGGTATGCCACAGTTGTGAGTCCTGTCTCTATCCAGACGGCGAGGTCTACTGTGACAATGTCAAGTTCTATGCTTTGACAGAAAATGGCTCTTTCCTGGAGTACGTCACAGTGAACCTGAAGTACATTGTGAATGTGCCAGAAGAGCTTCCTGGAAAGTTAGCTGGTCCTCTTCTCTGTGGCGGTGTGACAGCATATAAGGGTATTCGTAAGGCCAATCTTCACCCTGGCGAATTCCTTACTATTCTTGGTGCTGGGGGAGGTTTGGGTCTGATGGCAATGTTCTACGCTAAAGTGGCTGGCCTCAGAATTATTGCAGTCGATCAAGGTGAGGAAAAGAAAGAAATGTGCATGAAATACGGCGCTGAACACTACATTGATAGTGCAAAGTATCCTGACTTTGGGGCGGAAGTGTTCAAGTATACAAAGAGAGGTGCTCATGGTGTTATTGTGTTCCCACCTAACAAGGATGTGTATTCTAAAGGGTTTGATTGCCTTGGGAAGCACGGAACCCTCATCTGTGTAGGATTACCAGCTATCGAAGATACTATCGCTTTCAAGCCTTCTCAAGCTGTTTTCACCAACATGAAGGCAATTGGGTCATTGATTGGGTCTAGAAAGGACTTGAACGACTGTTTATCGATTGCCGCGAAGTTTGGTATTGATTTCCCGGTCGAGGAGGTGCCAATGGAGGGAGCACTGGAAGCTTTGGATAGAATGAATGCAAAAATGTTGGTGGGTAGAGCCGTTATTAAGTACTAGACGATGTCTTTATTAGTTATTTATATTGGTTTGAAGGTGTAGATTTATTTGGCTGGATATCTATTATACTATGGAGTTTAACCTCGATGCCTTTGGGGTTTGACTAGCTCTGACAAGTTCATATATGCCTTTGCTCTTAAAAAATTGCTTCAGAGAAAGTTTGAAATATTTGGCTCACATCTAGGGGAGGTTAGCTTTTCAATATTTTGTTGTGCGCTTAGTAAGTATACTCAGAGATCAAATGTAAGCTACCTCAAAGTATCAATGACTTCTCTATTTTTTGTACCAAATATCAAAGAGGACTCCCTCCCGGTTCTTTCATTTGGACATTTATTTAGATTGACTGTTTTTTTACCATTTCATTCAAGTAAGTTATCAACTGCGGCCTCTAAAGTGTGCAACTCAGTTTCATCTTTCTTTTTTTAGCCTCTATAACCTTTAAAAATCTACTTAGACCTTATGTTAATATTCTCATGTGTTATAAATTACATGGTTCCAGAAATTCGCGTAAAACTCTGCGTTTATGCGTCCTACTGGTAGTTAGGTGGTGCGCTTAGTATCTTCTGTGTTTTGGTGGAGGCATGTTAATCATGAATACAATACTATTATTAAATCTTGAAGATCTACTGAGTCACGTTGATCTGACCAGCGCCTAGGTACTTATTTACCCTATTCATCACTGTAAAAAGCCTGATCTAAAATAGGACAGTTTTCAAACTCACGTGAAGTGAAAATTGCAAAACTCTACACGGTGTCTTTATACATACAAACTACACCCAAGTAGAGATTCAATGCTATAGTCGAGCTTCCAGTCTTCTGTCTTCTTTGAGCGCTGGTCGATGTTCAATTAAATGTTCAACTAAATTGATATAAGGATCATACTCACTATGAAACTAGCTTAGCTCACACAGTTCTCTTATCGATAAGATCAACTTATTAGCTGATTGGGTTACTAATACATCTTACTAATCAGATCAGTCATGCATACATTGTTTAGCCTTTGTGAGCCTCAGTTTTGAGTCAAAGCAGGTAAAATTGATTTGCGCTTTTTCTCAATAACAAATGTAGGCGAATACATATCAGCAGTTTGCTGGTATACCGACAAAAGTCTATCAATTCTTCAAAGCAAACAAATATTTTCTCAGTAACAAAAAAAAAACCTTGTTCGTTCGACAGGCAAACTAACATTTCTACATGCGTCTATATCTACCCCTCTCCACACTTTGACACTTCAACTGTGTACGTCATTGCGCGATATTCTGTCATTATGCTCGGTAAACTCCCCTTACATATGCCACAGTACTACACTTCAAATGTTGTACGAATAACTGAGTAGATTAATAGATACAGATCCATTTTCTTTAACAAACAGAGGCATCAATTAAAAGTATAAATGTTGTTGTATTGGCCGGTTTAAAAGAGACTAATAAATATCTGCATGCACGACTCATGTCATCTCAGAGCACGTGACTTGGGCTGCTCCACACAAATACTCTATAAGAAGGGCAACAAGTACTCATTGAAGTACCAAATGCCTCCTCAACTCACTGAAAAACCCGAATCCTTCCCGGCGACCAAGACCGCTCCCAAGACCGAACCTGCTGCCCTGGCAGGGGTAAGTGAGTCTGACCACTACAACGAGCTCAAGGAAATCATCCTCAAGACCAGCCAGATCTCTTTCAAGCGTGGTTTTCTGGAGCCAGGCATCAAAGGCCCAGACAAAGAAGGTCTTGCCATCCTTCCAGCCTCTGCTCGCAAGCGGTTCGAGGACGCCGGCGTTGACATTTCTAAGGGCTACCCGGCCAGACCAAACGAAGATGTTCCGGTCTTTTTGGATGAAGCCGAGGCTATCAGAAAGGATCCGCTCCCATATATTGAGAGAGGTAAGGGTGCGGACCCAGAATTCAAGGCTCTTTTTGGAGCAGCCAAAGAGGTCCGGCATCTCAGCACAAAGATTGGTACTGAGATTGTTGGTCTCCAGCTTGCGGACTTGAACGACAAACAAAAAGATGAGTTGGCTCTCCTCGTTGCTCTGCGCGTAGTTGTATTCTTCCGTGACCAGAAGCTTGCGCCTCAAAAACAACTCGAGCTTGGTAAGTACTGGGGAACTGTAGAAGTGCATCCGCAGACTCCTCAAGTTCCTGGTCTTCCGGGGATCAGCTCTATCTGGGTGGACTATAAGCGCCACAAAGGTTTGCCTTTGACGTACGAAAACAACAATTGGGGCGCCTTTGACATCAAGTATGGAAACGGAGGAGGCAACACTGTGTGGCACTCTGACTTAGTGCACGAGACCAACGCGGCCGGGCTCACGCATCTCCACAACGACACTATTCCTGAGACTGGAGGAGACACTCTCTGGGCCTCTGGATATGGGGCTTATGATAAACTCCTGAAAGAAATGCAGCGCTTTTTAGATGGAAAAGAAGCTGTATACGTTCTGGCACACCTGTACATTGATCGTAATGATCCATTTGGTGGCCCTAAGCGCATTGAAAAAGTGCACCCTATAGTGCGCACTCACCCAGCCACTGGGTGGAAGTCGTTGTTTGTGAACCGGTCGATGACACGTCGTATCATCGGGTTGAACCCAGTTGAGAGCGATGTTCTCTTGGGGTACCTTTTTGATGTCTATGAGAAGAATGCCGACATCCAGGTGCGGTTCAACTGGAAGCCAAGTGCGCCTGGGCTTGGTACGTCGGCTATCTGGGACAACAGAGTGTCCATCCATAGAGTCTCGTGGGACCATGAGGGAAAGGAGCCAAGACACGGCACGAGAGTGACATCTTTAGCTGAGGTGCCAGAGTATAAGGGAGGCAAGAGCCAGCGGGAGGCAAAGGGATGGGATGTTGATAACGTTTACGAAGTTTAGTCAGAAATCTCTGTCTTTTGTTTTTATGCTTAGCAGCTAAATATGATGTTCTATCTAGAAGGACGTAGGTTTAAGTATCTTTATCCAGTAGGGTCAAAACATTACAAAGTGGGGTGGTTCCAGGTGAATTACTACTTAAAGAGTTTTACCAGAAAAAAAGAATAGAAAATGGCGAATATAAAGGAATTATGAACGCTAGGTGTGTTCGCGGAAATGGATTACTAATAACTAGCCTAATCTGTAAGCCATGTTTGGTTATCGAAGACGGGGGCGGTCAACCTTATTTAAGATGAAGCAGCTACAAGAACAACACAAAAGACTTACATGAATAACTGAATTGGCCGACCACGACTTGTATCCTTCTTCCAGTAGCTACTTCACGGCAATCCAATCAAACACTACATCCGTACACCATATGTAAATTACACTCACGCAGCTTGAGATTGCATTCGACTAAAATGAGACTCTTAAATTGAATGGTTTTCTATACAAAAGTAGAACTGCGTAAATAATTTTAATAATAATGTTTTTAAGTATCCATCCACTGATCCGAAAAAAAAAAAGATCGAAAATGGACGAGTTGGGAATTGAACCCAAGACCTCTCCCATGCTAAGGGAGCGCGCTACCAACTGCGCCACACGCCCAATTTTGAACTTGATATATATCAGGTCTGTGGGATTCATTACTAACGAGTTATCGTCTGTATTATGAGTAATAAATCGTATAGTCTACTGGATTGAATCTAAGAGTGTTGGATTAGTCTTTGGATTAGATGTGACTCCCAGTAGATATTAGTAAGACAAGGACCTGCGCGAAGCACTTAGACGTTCTTGTGGAATATGAAATGATGGGATGGAGTGGGTGAAGTCGCTAATATATGGTTGGTCACATATACCTAGTGAGAAATAGTGATTAGGAGTTGTAACATGAGGAGCAATCAGATCGTTACCCTCACTAGTTTAAGGTATTCTCCTGTCTGGAGTAACGTCTGTTCTCTATAACATTCGTAATACACTTCTATTGTTAGGATATGCAGTGTCCATTTAAGTTGGTTGAGGGTGCCGTTGTAACGACAGAGATTAGGAGATCTAGGTCGTACGATAGACACTAAGGACCGGTACGTTTCAAGGTGGTAACGGGTGATGTTTATAAGTCAAGTGTGGAAGTAGTATAGATTCCGGGGCTAAAATAAAAGAGCACACCAGGAACTGTGATTTTGATACTTGGCATTTGTCTTGACTATCTCTCTACTCCTCTTCTCTTACTCAGGCTAATAATACAAGAGGTCTCTCTTCATCCACAGCTGCTCACTTGAGTTTCCCTAACAAAAGTTTGTATACTCTCTTCTTATTTATATATATATATATATATCTTATTTTATTTATCTTTGACTATTGACTTTTAGCGACGATCGCTCAAGTATGATATGATTTTGGGTTAAGATAATTTAATTGGGTTAAATACAAATTGAATATGACTCACAAACAAAAGAATTGATTTTTCTTTTTCTGAGGGTAATCGCCGTATTTATATAGATTTTTAAAAATAACTTTGCATATGTTAAGTTGGTCTTACAAGATTGGAGCTAGCGCTGATTTCAACTCCACAAATTCAACTAAAAAATATGAAATTTCGGAAGTTCAGATTTGAACGGTATAATACTTATTTGTTAGGCACAAGTTCTGAAAATATATAGGTTTATTAATTTTAATTCTTTAGGATGATTTGGGCCAAACAGGTAAATACTGCTTACAGAAAATTGATATTTTCCACGTCATTTTATCGAGTTGATTTTTTATCATAATCTGCACTAAGTTTCCCTCCATACGGCCGACACAAGGCAAGAATTATCCATCCAAACTTCCGCTTCACTCCGTAACATTTCATAGCCTAAAGTTCTATAAGCTTATCTATGAATAAGTCTTACAAACCCAAGGATCGCAACTTTAGGTCAAAGCAAAAGACATGACCTTACTTCTTCGATACAGAGTGTGTAAAGGATGATGAAGTCGGTATGGAATATGGGAAACAGGTACCCCTAATATGCAGTTATGTGGATAAGCTTCAACAGATTTATGTAAAGGAAAAAGTCGGTAAGGAAAATGGGGAACAGGTCCCCCTTATTAATGTTATATATCCTTTCAGAGCCCATATGTAAAATCTTCCAGAGTCTACAAGATACTCTATCACGGAACTAGTCTTCAACATAGCGGTGTTCAAGCCATCAATAGTAACGCAGCCAGAGTCAAGCTCGGAAAGCCTATATAAAGACGTCATCAAGGATGACTTTCCGGCGCCTTTAAGGCCACATACAGTCAACTGGAACACACACACACACTTGACTAGCGTGAAACCAAATGATACCAACAACAGATTTGTGATTATCGGGGTCTGACAAATCCGACAGATTATTAATATCACAACATGTCCGCCCGCCTATCAAGTCTTAAGTCTTCATTCATATACCCAAATATTGAAAGGCCGAATAATATTCAGTCACGCCTGGCATCAGCAACAAACTCTTTGTGAATTAGGTAGGCTACGTGATAGTCGTAGTTCCTCTTAGACACGCACTGCGAAAAGTTGATCTGCGGAAGTGTTACTTTAGAGAAGTTCATGAAAGATTTCATTAAAAAAAGGGTGACAATAAAAGGCATTTCTCGGTATGGATTACCAAAGCCAGCTGAACAAAGGGGAAATGCGCATGCTTTGAAGTTTGTACCAATTAGGGCATGCAGCAGAACTCTATGGATACGAATATTTAAGGTAATCAATCGTCCAAATCACCCAAGTATCATATTAAAGTCGAGTTCAAAAAGGTCTCACCCAATTCTTACAAATAGACCATAAACCATAGAGGCGGCACGTATAAAATTATAAGTCAGATGAGAAATTTATTTGTGTAAAGTTTGCCGTCTTTATATAGTGAGTGACAAGAAACATCCGATATCATTAGTCTCGATCATTAGTACATGTAAGCAAGCTGAGATAATCTAAGAAAGAAACAAGAAAGAGTAGATATGATTCCGATCAAAAAAAATTTTCCACTGAAACCGTTCAAACGATTTGCCACAGAAATTTTCGAATTGTTTCCGAACGAATCAAAATCATTGTATATTAGTGAGCGAAAAGATATTAAGAGATCGGTTCAATAGTTTCATTCAGTTTAGTGTAAATAGAATCTGTTGAAGATGATCAAGTCTTTTATAGTACTCTCTAAACTTTAATTGAACCCTCTAGTCATTAATGGAACTCTCTAGTATTCCATAACATTAAATAAAGGGGACCTGTTCCCCATACTCCTTACCGACTTTATCCTTTACATAAATCTATTATTCCTTATCATCTTCTGTAAATCTGCAATTACATTCAACAGAATCTTAGTTTGTTTCGCGGAGGTTGTAATTGCTTTTGGGCTCCGTCCAGGCTGAACTTAAACTTGCTAGTCCCTGTTATGCAAGTATTTTTAATGTTTGTTTAATACTATTACAACATGAAGAATCATATCTGTTCATTTCCACTTTCGGCTACTCCTTTGGAATGTTAATTCAACAGGATGGATCTCAGTTGCAGGATCTTAAAAAAGGTTTGCTATCTCACATTCAAGAACATATAAAAAAACAGGTCTAAATTATTGTTGTCACCGGAGACTGTGGAGTTGTGTTAATGCTGTCTCTTAGTTTTACTTTTCAATGAACAACAAAAGAAGCTACGATGGGCAAAAGAATATTGTGCAAATGATGTCATTGTTTTAGCTAATGTATGGATTAAATTTAAAGCTGCCACTTTTGATATATTTGAAGCTCATATTGTAGATGTTTAAATAGCCTTCTTTTTCTGGATGATATAATTGAATATCGGGAGGAAGAAATGCTTCAAATAATTTAAATGACAATATCTAGTAAATGGAGATATAGATCAGGGGTTATATATTGTAAAGGTACTCCTTTAAATCTCTTTTTATATTTTATTTCTTCATTTTCTATATAAGACCCCATAGGTTTAGGAAAATACAAAGATGTGAAATAAAGGACTACATTACACGATCTTTGTTCTCGAGAAAATAAGAATTCATAATGATATTGATGAGACTCAAAAAGTTTCTAACAAATCCTCAAACCTCTGCCACAAATTTCTAAATTCTCTTTTATGCTTTCTCTATGTACGAATTGAGCCGGTGTAGATCCAACGACGGTATCACCGTTGAAGACCTTGAAATAAACATAATTAACGGTAGAACAAGGAAAGACGGATTTCCCCCATCACGAAGCAAAATCTAAAGCGGATCTTGAAAGAGTGAACTAAAGCACTATTTACAATCATAGGTCAGACCAAATAAATCCAATAACTTGACCGATTCCTGCAGTTCCAGTAATAAAGAAACAAAATTTAAGACTTCTTTGTTTCTTTTTTCATGATTTTACCAAAATTCTTTGTATTCTTTTTCATATTCATTATGAAGATTTTTACGTCTGAATTTTTTTATGAAATTCAAAACCAACGCGCATTTGACTTCACTGGGTTTTGCACCTGCCTCCACATGTAGCTCTACTTGGTCTTCATCCATAACTATACAACAAGAATCATCCACATCTCCTACTGGAAAGTTTATGGCTTGAATGAATGTTTGATTTTCTTCGTTGAAATTATCCATTATATTGTTTCCTATATCTTGACTAATTCTAGTCATTCTTATTCTACTATTAAAATCTACTATTAAAATCTACGGTTTTTAATCCCATTACAACAGCTATTTGTTCATCCAATTGTTTATTGCTTACAGTTTTCTTTTTTCCAGTAGTATATTTTCTAGGCATGTCTAATTATCATCTGTCAGAAGTCATGTCTGCGGCAAGAGGATTTCAAGATTGGTTGAATTCCGAATCTAGTTTTACTTCCCATTCTTACGAAGACCTTATTTCCGATTGTTTCGGCACATATTTGGGACAAACTATGTGTATCTAGCTTGAACTTCTTATTCCTTGCACTCTCATTTTAACTCTACTTACATGTTATTTGTCACCTTACATATGGATTCTAGAAGATCTCATAATACTATATATAAAGGTGTGCCTAAGTCCCAAAAGTCAATGATCCACTTATTCCTTATACATTCTGTAAATCTGCTAAAATAAACATAGATGTTGATCAGAGAGATATCTAACTTGAGCTTGTTTTTCCTTATACACTTATTTAATCACGTGATGTCTGGATTCTAGAATATTCCACAGTACTATATAAGGGGACCCAATCCCCCGACTTTTCTTAACTGACTTACAACTTTACACACCCCATAAATACTTACAATCTTATATTACACCAGTAGCAAGCTATAATCAATAATAGAGTCAGTCCTGGACCTTTTTGCAGATGAGAAAACCGGAGAACTTAAATGAGTTACGCCACGATTGATTAACTTCACATAAGTTTCGCTACAAAAAAGAACTTTTGTGATGGAAACATGTATTCAATAATTGTTGAACATATTTGCAGACTTACAAAAAGATAATAAGCTGTGGTAATAGATTTATGTGTAAAGGAACAAGTCAGGAATATCGAGAATAGGTCTCCTTTTTTATTACTATCTATATCAGTTTACTAACTAAGAATTAAGCGCTTTTATGTAGAACTTCGTTGTACTCCTAGATGGGGCCTTCTTCATTATTAAAATTGAAGAGTAAACTCTGAAGAGGAATTGTATAAAGGAGGTAAGTTATTAGTAGTAGTATAATTAAGCGAGAGAGTGCTAAAAAAATTAGGTCAGAAGAAATGAGTTTCCATATATAATCTTTCAGAGACGTTTATATCTTATCTAGCAGGCAATTTAAGAAAAATAGCCTGTTTCGAGTCAGTTCTGTGAATGCGTTTTTTTCCTTCAATGCTTTTTCTCTTATGGAAGTCTACTTGAGCTCCAGTTTATCCGCGGGACTATGACATGGATCGAATACAGAAAAATCAAATATTGCCATAAGCACATATATATACAAATCTGAAATTTGCCACTCACACTATTGATATGATAAGAGTCAAATCTAAATTGGACTTATTACTGCTGATATTCTTATCTTACTCTTACTCTGCACACAGCCTTTTAGCGAGCTGGGATCTCGAAGAAGTAAAGGAGGAAGTTAGTTACTAGACACGAGTAAGAGAAATATTTTTGAAGGAGTGTGAGCCTTCAAAAAAATAGTTACCATAGACAAAATTCACCCAAACAAACGCTCTTTTGATTCTATCTAGGAACGCTCTATTGATTATAGCTTGCTACTGGTGTAATATAAGATTGTAAGTATTTATGGGGTGTGTAAAGTTGTAAGTCAGTTAAGAAAAGTCGGGGGATTGGGTCCCCTTATACAGTATTGTGGAATATTCTAGAATCCAGATATCACGTGATAAATAAGTGTATAAGGAATAATAAGCTCAAGCTAGATATGTCTCTGATCAACACGCTCAGATTCATTATCATTTCTTGTGAATGAAATGTTATGAAATGTTATGATACGATACGCAAGTATACTAAAAAAAGGAATTCTCAAAACTGATTGTGTAAGAAAAACTGTCACTACTTTTTTTTTATTTTTATCTAAATTGAAGGCCGAACAATTCAATTCGGTATACAGCGCTTCCATTTTTCATTCGCACTGATGGCAAGAAATTATTCATGCAAAATAGCAAAAACTGTTCAGACCAAAAGTGTAACTCTTTTTCAGACCAGTCAGTGTAAAGTAAAATTTTTGTCTCGGGCTAATTGGGAAATATTATTGGTACCAAAAGTCAAATATCTTCATACCAACTTATAAACATATATATAACTGTCCCCACAATCATCAACATTTGTTACCATACGTCCAAACTCCCCTTTTTTTTTTATGATTTTTTGATATTGTTTGATATTTATTAATAATTTTGGGTGGGTATTACAATGTTTTCGGTCTTTTGTAAGTCTAATTTTCTGTATCTTTTGTTGAATATAATTGAAGATTTACAGAAGAAGGAGTAATAGACTTATGTAAAGAGAAAAGTCGGTAAGGAATATGGAGAACAGATCCCCTTTATATATAATATTATGGATTCTTTCAAAACCCATATGTAGAGGATTCCATGAAAGGTTAGAGAGTTCTATAAAAGACTTGATCATCTTCAACATTATGTACTGCCCAAAACTCTTCGATAGCATTCAAGCATGGTGAATATGTAGAATGTAATTGCAGATTTACAGAAGATAATGAGGAGTAATAGATTTATGTAGAGGATAAAGTCGAATAGGAGTATGGGGAACAGGCCCCTTTATATAATGTTATGGATTCTTCTGGAACCCATTTAAGGAATCTTCCAGAAACCACGAGACACTCTATCACGGAACTAGAGAGTTCCATTAATGATTAGAGGGTTCTATGAAAGACTTGATCTTCTTCAACAGAATATGGCTGCAAAAATACAAGCTCAAGGCCTCTCAGAGCTACTAGTAGCTGGTTGTCACAGCGCTTATGGGGATGGCTACATTGTCAAGAACCAAATACTTCAATCCTTTCAACTGGGCATTATCCTCGGACTTTATAAAGCCATAAAAATGATTTGCAGTAGTGTCCTTTGGGAGCCACCATAGCCTTTTCTCCATCAATTTTTTTTTCTTGGGAGCGGCTGAAGCTGGGGTTCTTACTGCTAACTGGACACAAACCCTTAGCTGAAATCACACCTATGAATGAGACGTTCAAACCGCCTGTAACAGGAACTCTGAACAGCCTTCTCGCTGACAGGAGACCAGCCATACTCTCGTCTCATACTGATGTTGAAACAAGCCTCATCAATGAGAATACAGTTCAGGTTGAAATCGAGTATATCTTTATAACTCTGAGCTTATTCAAGTCTTTCTTTAAGTTCCTCTAGACTTTTTCTTTGAGACCATTTGGAGATCCTCTTAAGGCTAAGTTCCGCATACCATGTTTACAAACTTATATAACTTCGAAACCTAAACTTTAAAGGTACAAACTCTTCATTGAGGTGCAGCAGCATATGTTCAAGTACCACAGTAGTACTCTCTTTGATTATGTCTTGTATGAACTCCTTGTGCTCCTCAGTTAAAAGGGGTTTACGACCTCTCTTCTTGGGTATTCAAGGTGTACCATTCAAATCATTAACAAGAGCCTTGTTCCAATTGTTTTTCCAAGTATATGTGGTCAGTAATGGTATATACATCAGCTTCGCAGCTCAATAAGAAGATGCTCTCTTCAAAAACTAATTGATAAAATCTCAGTTTGATGGTGACATCATAACCTTTATACGAACCTCTACGCTGTGTTGTGCTTTCTTGCATTTCGAAATCGTCTTCATCTGCATCTACATCAGCATCTGTTGCTCTGGTGTCTTTGAAGTCACTGTAAGCTGAAGCAGTTATCAACTCAAGCAACATCTCGTCAGTAGACTCCATTTGGAATGTATTTCCAAGACCATCGACATAGCTACCAGGTGTCCCTCCTGACTTTGATTTCCATAAATACTTTACAGCTGTCTGATTTTACCTTAAGTTATAATAATCACATAGTGGCAGTAAGTCACCTTTTAAATAAAGTAAGACATGAAGGATGCACCGCCGATTCTTTCCTCGTTAATAAATGACACATATCTAAAAAAGGAGAGTATGACATTTATCCCCCAGGTGTGTGTGTGGTACAGAAGATCGAAATGTACAGATCCTATTCACTATCTGTAGATTTGCTAATTGGTACGGAGATATTTTACAAACTGCTTGTAACTTATTGACTTTTGGTACGAATAATATCTCCGAATTAATGTGAATAATAACTTTCACACTGGTCTGAAAAGTTTTTGCTCATTCATACGAATAATATTTGTCACTTTGGTATGAGTAATTTCTTGCTATCAGTACCAATTAAAAATAGGCACTGTAATAGTTGAAATAAAGTCACTCTTCTGTTCTCTTTAATTCCAATCTTAAACAAAGTTCTATTTTGAATAATTCGAAGTGTGATCCAACAATCTAAAAATGGATTGTTATTTGAAAACAGGTAAACCTCTCTACAGTTGTATTTCCACTTCAAAGTGATGTAGATTTTTATGTATGCCTGTTAATTTTAATTAAAATTGTTCTTGATATTACGCAAATAAGCATGGATAAAAAAAAAGTATGAAATATGCAATAATGTTTTGCATCTTTGTGGTGTCAGAATCCATAATACTATATAAGCGGGACATGTTCCCATATTCCTTACAGACTTTATCCTTTACATAAATAAATGTATTACTCCTTATTATCTTCCGTATATCTGCGATTATATTCAACAATAGTCAACATAAACTAACATTCTCCAACTATTTGCTAACTTAGTCACATGTTTTATAAACTTTCGGGAGGATATCATCCCATTAATCTTTTTGAAAGTTTTCTGGCTAAACTGTTATCACTTTACTTCTTTTGCTTTGGCTTCTCAAGCAACTAGCTTTTAATAGTTTCTACTACCTCATTATTTACATTTAAATCAATCTCGGTTTCCTTGCTCACATTCCGTAATATTTGATTACTCTTATTACATATCTTGCTACTAGCGTTATATAAGATTGTAAGTATTCATGAGATATGTAAAGTTGTAAGTCAGTTAAGAAAAATCGGGGGATTGGGTCCCCTTATATAGTATTGTGGGGTCTCTAGAATCCAGATGCCACGTGATAAATAATTTCATAAGGAATAATAAGTTCAAGTTAGATATGTTTCTGATCAACAATATCACACTTTCCTATCCAAATATTAAGCACCCATCCGTTAATCTTAGCCGATTGTGAGGAATATAACTAAGACTTTGTTGCACTAGAGAGATAGATAAATTAATTACTTAGGGACCCTCAGGGGAGACACTTACTACGATGGTTTGAATAACAAAGCTCAAAATTTGAAACTAATTTGCGAAAGCCCAATCATTTTCTGTATAATTGCAGATTTACTGAAGATAAATAATAAGGAGGGGAGTTATGGAACTTTGTATGAGATGAAGTCGGTAAGAAACATGGGGAAACAATCAATATATACAAGAAGCTCCTAGAATCCCTACACGCGCGACGCTCAATCACGGAAGTATAAATTTTTGTGTAAAGATTCGATCATCTTTAGTACATCATTTACCAGAGATAGCTTAAATATAAGAGAGTCACGATAGTGAGTTTTTGTTAGCACGATATTATAGAGGTGTTGGTGCTATAACATATTTGTTTTTAAGTTGGATGACCAAATCTGGTATTTGGGATCATCAAATTTCATTCTCGTCATCTGACTCAATCGAAAATGTTACTCTCTCTAAAAAATCAAACTTCATCATATCGATGAGATGCAGAAGTTATAGAAGGAATGTGCATATTTTATATTTAACGAATAGAGGGAAACTTTAACGGTCCTAGTAATAATTTAACGCGAATTTGGAGATTTGGGGGCTGTAAAAAAATTACAACAAGAAAGGCGCAGGAATTTCAGGTACCCAAAAAAATACATCCAAATCTGAAAAATTGGTGTATTTAGAGAGATGAAAAAGAATTTATATGCTAGTGAAACAATGTTTCAATTGATAATTGACCGAATATTATTCAATAACACTTACTGATCAGAATGAAGGTTTTAGCTAGCTATAGGAGCTACTCATAAATTAGTTTTATTCCATATGATCTGTCATAGTGTGTTTAACACTCTCTACTTATTATCTAAGAGTGGCAGTTGCGCAATTATTCATTCTTTTATCGATGAACATCAAGTTTTGAAAATTTTTGGTGAATTCTCACCTTTCTCACCCCGTTGACTTAGACATGTTTATTATTTTGTAGAAGGTCAAGTTTTATCTGCGCGGTTTGTAACTCCTAATATCTAGGAATGAGGATATAGCCAATTCCTGTCTGATAAACCGGAGTTCAACCCTTACCCTTTACCCCAAGTGGCAGATAGCTTCCTCAGTGAGTTTGACAAACTGGAAAGCTTTGATCTATGGTCAGCAATCAAAATTGTAGACCAAGGGCTGTCTTTTATTTCTCATCACACTATGTTGAGAAAGTGTCGTTTGGCTGACCCTAATGATATTGAAGGAGTTGAGACTTGTGCTTGATCGTTGACTACTACTACTCTGGTAAGTCCTTACTTTTGCCTATGTACTATCTCAGTCTATTCCCTAAAACGGAGGTTCTGAGTATTCTCCTGCAGCCAGGGATGACTGCTGAAAGGTTTAACACTAAGAATTTTCAGAGTCTCAGAGCAAGCTTTAAGAATCTCAAGGAGCTTAGTATTATGCATACTAACCAGCTAGCAACAACTAATGCTGAGGTGGTGCTGTTTGCACAGAACTACGCAAGTAGAGCAGGAGGCAGAACAGGAGGTAGAACAGGAAAGAAGGTAGTTTGCTGGAACTGTCATTGTGTCGGGCATTACAGTAGAGACTGTAAAGCCAGAAACAGACTGAGATCCTCAAAGATTGTGAAAGAAGAAGCCTTTTTAATCGAAGTTCCTAATCTCTCGTGTGTTTTCGCAGAAGAAGGGGGTTTCTTTGTGGAATGTACGCAGGAAGAAGCAGATGGAGAAGAAGTGCACTTTGCGGAAGAAACCGAGGAGGTTAACTTGGTCGCAGATCAAAATCAGAGGGATCCGCAATTTATCTTGGATAGCATTGCTTCTGTACACGTGATAAATGATGAGTCATATCTTCAGAACACTCGCTTTGTCAATGTTGATCTTATTCGTGCAGTTCATTGTGCTAATGGACATGCCAGGCTTAAGGATATGAAAGCTCTTCTCAACAAATCCAATGCCAGAGACTCGGAGATCCAGCAGCTTTTGGACCTGTGTGAGGCGTGCTCATCTGTGGTGAAAGCACCAGCTGCTAAATCTACCAACTACCTTTATGCTGTTGGTGAGATGATTCAGGCTGATGTCATAGGTCCAATTAATGGTGTTTATGGCCTTATTGTTTCTGACAGGGTGTCCACTTATACCATGAGTCGTATCTTGAAACACAAATCAGAGGTTACGGTGAAAACTATTGAGATCCTCAGCTCCTTTGATAGCTTCCTCAAGCTCAGAGGTCTCAGCATCTGCAGATTTAGGGCAGATAACGAGTTCGACACTGTGGAACTTTGCCAATGGTTGCAGGGAGACCCAAAAGCACACAGAAGTGCGATCAATCCTGAGTTTACCGCTCCATACTCGTCCCATCAGAATGGTGG